>PITA01000769.1:25569-238898 GCA_004023965.1 Spilogale gracilis | reverse complement strand
AAAAAAAAAAGAAAGAAAGAGGCCAAGTAGAAAAAGTCAAGTATCACATGGTTTCACTTACTTGTGGTGCATAAGGGGTAATGTAGAGGACAATAGGAGAAGGAAAGGAAATGGTAACTGGGGTAATTCAGGGAGAGAAATGAAACATGAGAGAGTTTGGACACAGAAACAAACTGAGGGACTTGGGGGGAGGAGGGTAAAGGAATGGGAGAGCCTGGTGGTGTGTACTGAGGGCACCTAGTGCATGGAGCGCTGGGTGTGGGGCATGGGCAATGAATCTTGGAACACCGAAAATATAAAACAAATTTAAAGTCAAAAAAAGAAAAAAGAAAGAAGGAAAGAAAAAAAATTTGAAAAATGCCACAGGACACCCCCCCAAAAAAGGGAAAGAAATAGGAAATTTTGTTACTATGAGGTCCTTAATTCTGAAATAATTCCTGTGTAAGTAGATGTGGGGTGTTATGATAATGATTTATAAGCTCATCTTGCTCATGTTTACAGTATTCATTAGAAAAGCTGAAATTGTTTATATCTTTTAAAATTTGAAAAAGAGGGGAGCCTGGGTGGCTTAGTCGTTAAGCCTCTGCCTTTGGCTCAGGTCATGATCCTGGAGTCCCTGGATGGAACCTGGCATCTGGCTCCCAGCACCACTGGAAGCCTGCTTCTCCCTCTCTCACTCCCCCTCCTTGTGTTCCTTCTCTAGCTGTGTTTCTCTCTGTCAAATAAATAACATCTTAAAAAAAATTTTTTTTGAAAAAGAAACTAAAATCCATCCTGTGGCTAGTCAATGCTAGCCAGATTTCCTTGATATGCCACCTTTTATAAAGGTCTCCAATTTAAGTCTAATTTTAATGACATGGCCATTTTGTTCAGAGTGAAGAAATCACATGTTAAATCCTTCTTTACTATTCTGTTCTCAATTTCCAAGAGGCCCTCAATTCCTAAAGATACCACTGAAAACTTTAGTTTTGTTTTGTTTTTAAAGATTTATTTATTCATTTATTTGACAGAGAGAAGCACAGCTAGAGAGGGAACACAAGAAGAGGGAGTGAGAGAGGGAGAAGCAGGCTTCCTGCGGAGCAAGGAGCCCCATGTGGGGCTCGATCCTGGGACTCAGGGATCATGACCTGAGCCAAAGGCACTTAATGACTGAGCCACCCAGGTGCCCCAAAAACACTACTAGTTTAAAGTAAATATCTGATTAAGAATTTCTTTTCTTCATAATATAATACATGGTGGCATATTTGAATAGATTTGTAAAAGTACATCTGCATCATCTTTACTTGTCAAAACAAGGACGTTCTAAATTATTTTTATGGTATTTTATGTAAATTCAGTTCTTGAGTACATAAGTATCATTTGTGTTTTAAAATATATGTAGATGCGGGGCGCCTGGGTCGCTCAGCTGATTAATCCTTGAGCTCTTGATTTCAGCTCAGGACATGATATCGGGGTCCTAAAATGGAGCCACGTGTCAGGCTGCAGGGTCAGTACAGAATCTGCTTGACAGTCTCTTTCTTCCTCTCCCTCTACCTCTCTCCACCACGCTCCTGTATGCTTGCTCTCTCTAAAATAAATAAATAAATCTTTAAAAATAAATAAAAATGTATGTAGACAGTGTTTGGGTGTATTATGTCATTTCATTTATTGGGAGCACTATACTATTTATAGTTTTGATAATAGTAGACCTTTCAAAAATTGCACAAAATAGCCATTTAGAAAATATTAAATGGGGTGTCTGGGTGGCTCAGTTGGTTAAGCGACTGTCTTTGACTCAGGTCATGATCCCGGAGTCCCAGGATCAAGCCCTGCATTGGGCTCCCTGCTCAGCGGGAAGCCTGCTTCTCCCTCTCTCACTCCCCCTGCTTATGTTCCCTCTCTAGCTGTGTTTCTCTCTGTCAAATAAATAAATAAAATCTTTAAAAAATTAAATCATTGTTTGTTTCCACAAACTTTAAAATCAGTTTTATCTCTGTTTTTAACTTGTCTTAAATTTTAGAAGCAGGAATCTGGAGACCTATGTCTCTATTTGCAGGTACATCACTGACCTGTTTTCTGACCTCAGGCAAACCAATGAACAATTTTAATGGTTTACCATTTTATAGTAATAATGGCGATAACAACAATTAAAGTTAACATTTTAACTTATTCCAAGCCAGGTAGCCAGGGGCTACTATCTGTATCTTTACTACGTGCTAATAATATTATCATCCTCCTTTACTAATGATGAAATCAAAGGACAGAAAGACCCAAGATCACTCAACGAATCAGAAGCAGAGCCAAGATTTATAGGCAGTCTGACTCCAGAATCTACATTTCCAAACACCAGGCTATCCCCTCTCTGAAACCTAACTCCTATGGTGCCATGTATTTCTTTCAATTACTTGCTTTACTTTTATTCTTCAAAAACTGTCTTCAGGGGCGCCTGGGTGGCTCAGTTGGTTGGGCAACTGCCTTCGGCTCAGGTCATGATCCCGGAGACGCGGGATCGAGTCCCACATCGGGCTCCCTGCTCCACAGGAAGCCTGCTTCTCCCTCTCTCACTCCCCCTGCTTGTGATCCCTCTCTGGCTGTGTTTCTCTCTGTCAAATAAATAAAATCTTAAGATTAAAAAAAAAAAAAAAAACTGTCTTCAGATATCTGTATCTCCAAAGAAACGGGCCCTCTTTTCCATCCCTAATACACATTCCAATCTGCAGGCTGTGCATTTTCACTGATGCTGGCCTTCTGACTGGAATGTTCTTTGCTTGTCTCTAACATTCCAAGTCCTGCCCACCCTCAGGAACCAGTTATTCTTAGTCGTAACCAACTGGAAGATAAATTCTCTCATAATAACACCAAAACTTTTGGCTACTAACCATACAAAGAAGAAGGCATTTATAAAATCACAGGAGAAAACTGAATAAACAATGCTAAACCATTTATATGGATGAGGTAATACATCATGATAACATCAATTCTTTCCAAATTGTTCTACGAATTCAAAAAAATAACAATAAAAATCTAGCAGATGTTTACAGAAAATTGATGAAATGCCTTCTATAATTAATATAGAATAATGATGGTCTGCAAATGAAAGAAACTAGATTGACTTAGAATTACTTCACCACATATGAAAATATGTTGTATGATTACAGTAAGACAAGCAGTATGGCATATATGCAGGAACAAAAAATGTCATGAAGTAGAATACATGGCTTATAAACAGACCTATTTATACAAAAAGACTTACATAAAAAATGTGTGATAAAAATGATGCTTCAAAACAAAAAGTATCAATAACATGGATTAATCAATATATGGTGTTGGGAAAAGAGGTTCCTTCTATAGAGAATAATTAGACCAGTTCTCTACTGCCCACAAAATGCAAAAGCATATCCCATAAAGATTATAAAAAATAATTAAGGCAATAACATTATTCTAAAAGTAAAATATTTAAGAATACCTTTATAAATCTCTTGACTTAGCAAAGCTGAGAAAATTTCTTAAGAAGAATTTCTATCTAATCAAGGACAATATACATGAAGTTAATAGACAGATAAGAGAAAGATACTTGAAATGTCTAAAATAAATATACCATGATTATTTGTAATAGACAAAGAACTCCACATTTTAAAGAAAGACATAAATCCAAAAATTTTAAATGGTAGAAAGTATTAAACAATTCACAAAAGTAAAATTTCAAATAGTAATTCTATGAGGAGGTATATCAACTCATTAGTAAGTAATCAGATAAGTTAATATTTTAATGATACTAGTCTATGTTTCTTTAAATCACAAACCTTAGTATCGGAGAGGATGTGTAGAGATACACTCGTTAGTGTGTAAATGAGAACAGTCCATATGGAAAGCAGTCTGTTAATACTTTGTGAAATAAATTAAGCACATATCCTATGATCTGCAGGCACCTTGTTCATAGAGATCTTTAAGGCTCCAGGTATATAAATATTCCTCATCGCATTGAAAGAAAGAACTGGGGAAATGGATAGCAAAATGTCAAGGATGTACGTTATGGGGTACTATATACTGGAGGGAATATACAGACATATCTCAAAACACAATACTTAGTTTAAACAAGTGAGAAATAATATTTATAGCACAATACCTTTTATGTAAATTTAACACATATACAACAGCACCACATTCATTTTTCTTACAAGGATACATATGTGTTTAAAGACATGTATCAAGCACCGTAATAAATGTCTTCAGGGTAAAAGGAATGGGGGCAGAGGTCAGTGATGAAGGGGGAAAACTACAGGTAAATGAAGTAAGACAAACACTTGCTTGAATTCACAATGATAATTTGGCACAAATGGATAAGTTGAATTAACTCAAATTTCAGCCCTGGAAAATAAGAGCCAAAAAAATAATAATAAATAATAAAATAAAAATAAAATAAAATAAAACAAAATGTGTTTTAGATTCAGCTAGATTTGTGAGGACTGACACAATAAGGCACCCCCAAAAGGGACTGTAGGTGGGTGCACAAGGGTCTGAGAAGGGTCTGGAAGCCAGGAAGCACTTTGTCTATCCTTGACACTTAGAAGCATGTGCTGTCTGGTTTTCTCCTTCATTTTGAAAATGTGCTATTTGCGGGGCGCCTGGGTGGCTCAGTTGGTTGGGGGACTGCCTTCAGCTCAGGTCATGATCCTGGAGACCGGAAATCGAGTCCCACATCAGGCTCCCTGCTCGGCGGGAAGCCTGCTTCTCCCTCTCTCACTCCCCCTGCTTGTGTTCCCTCTCTAGCTGTGTTTCTCTCTGTCAAATAAATAAATAAAATCTTAAAAAAAAAAAGAAAGAAAATGTGCTATTTGGGCTGAAAACACTCTTTTATACGAAGAATGAAGTTGAACAAGAGGATCCTTAAGAAGCACTGAGGATTCATAGAAAAAAACAGAAGCTATGGCATAGTGTTAGGCTCTGCCCAGCTATGCACAGGCTGTGTGACTTCGGTGAGTCATGGATTTCTCTTTTATAAGCCTTGCTTTTCTAAACTTTAAATAATGAGAAGAACTCCTGTGGTCCAGAGCCATCAAGAAGAGATGGTTTCTTCACTTCATTCAAGGAGTATTTACTGAGTTTGTGGCATAGTCCACCATTCTAGGGGCTGGTCTATGGCACTAAATACTTCCAGTTAAAAAAATATATATATAGCCCTTATGGATTATAGTTGTGGGGGGGACTACAATAAACAAAATAAGTTAGATGTCCAGAATAGCAGATGATGGTATCTTTGGGTGAGCCCCAGAACAGAGTAGGTGGATAAGAAGTGTCCAGAAGTAAAGCAATTCCATTTTAAATAATATTGCTGGGAAAAGCCTTTCTGAAAGTTTAAACAAAGATCTGGAGAAAGTAAGGGAGGCATCTGAGCAGACAAGGGAGAGAAGGGCAGTTGGGCTTGGAGACCAGGAGGTGGAAGCTAATCTGACATATCCAGGAAGAGCAGAGAAGTGGTGGAATGGGAGAGCAGTGGGCAAAGGGCAAGCAGCAGGGGATGAGAGGTGGGAGTTCACAGAGTCCAGAACACAAGGATCTTGTGGGCCATTGTAATGACTTTGACCTCCACTCTGAGAGACAGGAAGTCCCTGAAGGTCTATGAGCAGTGAGGGATATGACTGAACTTACCGTAAAAGAAACACTCTCTCTGCTGTGTTGACACAGACTGAAGTAGAGTAAGGATGGAAGCAGGAGGCCAGCTTGGAGACATCGCATCTCTTGCAGCAGGAGATGAGGATGGCTTGGCCTGACTTATAGAGTAGAAAGAGCAAAAGTCTCAGATTGGATCTGTTTTGAGTATACTGACAGATCTGGATGTGGAGTCCAAAAGAAAGGCACCCAGAAGAGTGTGCACAAGTCATCTAGTACAAGAGTTAGCTTCTAGAAGTCACTTTCTGAGACAGTCACCTTAATAGTTGGTTAACAGCAGCACTCCTAGGAGCGATCCAGTTAAAGTAAAGAGACCTGGTACCTATGCTCAGAGATTTCCATTCAGTATATTTGTGATAAGGCTTCTTCTTCTTAGAAATTTATAGTTTTGGCAGGCATTCTAGAAAATTCTAGCCCAGATGGTCTATACAACCATCCTTCAATAACACTGACATGGAAGGGTGAATGTTTTCAAAATTTTTAGTGTTCTTGGAAGAAATGCAATTAAGCTAGAAAAAGCCAATGAGAATCTTGAGGTAAATATTGCATTTTAATTCTAAGATGGGGAAAAATATATAGTGACAACCATGGAGTGACTACAAGTAATGCTTTCTTCTTCTAGCAAATGTAAGAGCCAAGAGCACTGGGGATGCGTAGGAAAATATATTTGATTGTCTTTATAAATAGAATTAATGGACAATATAAAATTGAAATAAAAGCAGAAACAAAACAAGGGAGGGGAGAAACTGACTCTGCCTATTTTCTTGAAATTATTTTGTGTTTAGGTTAAAATTACATCTGTACATCTGCTGAGGCAAAATCAGATAAAATGAAAAGTATATGTCATGGATTGTCAAATTTCACCATGAACTTGGAGAGCCAAGTTAAAAGGGTAGAAAATATTTTTAAAGGTTTTTTTTTTTTTCCTTTTAAACTTGACTTTTATCTTTCTTTTAAAAGTACAAACAATTTGATACCCTTGACCAGGGTTTCCTCATTGGCAGGCTGAAGACTCTCAAATGGATCCTCAATGAAGATTCTTTCTGGGTCCAAATAGTATGTCATGCTAAACAAAACCAAGTGATAAATTGTCTGTTGTAATTTTAACCAAATACCAGAGGTTGATATACAGAATTTTCACGCATATACTGAGTTTCTCTGAATTAGGCACTTTTCTTGAAAGTGGGAAGCCTAGTGAGAGAGGTTGTTCTCTAATTTCCTACTCAGAGTTTAAGGGTTTCAGAAAGCCCAGATCATTCAGATAAGGTTCAGATAAAGATCCTAACAAAAGGATGCCACTGAGCCATTAAAACACACTCTCCACCTAAAGTGGGAGGTGGGTATTTGTGATAGGACATAGAAATTGCCAGTGCAGATGGAGTCGTAGACACATATTAAGGTTAACAACAAACAGTATCTTTTAGCAATTTTTATAAATAAAATTACAAATAACATCATTATTATTTTGGCCTGGGGCTGCTAGTCTATTATAAACAACTTTGTTATGTAGCCAGGAAAAACTTAAAGGCAAAGAATGCCAAATGTATTTTATACTTACTAATAAATCATCTTAGATTGGTAAGTAACTTGGAAAAATATGGTACAAAAGAAGAAAAGATCTGTGCCAAGCTCAAATGCGTACAGATGACAAGTGCAATGTAATTATAACATTGATGAGTCGTCATGCCATACGATAACTCTTTATAAGAAATAAAATATGAGATTTTTCCTGAAGGATAAAAAAAAAGTCTCTGGAGACAAATAGCTGTGTACCATTAATGAAAGAGAAACAGAAAGAAAAAGACAAATCAATGCATTTAATGAGACTTAATGACTGAATGGTGCATTCACTTCACCAAAACTGAACATCTGAGAGAGCACAAAACAAAAAATGAATGTTGATTAACAAAATCCTCAAAAAGAGAAGCAGACTCCATCCAAAAGTCTACATACTCTTTGAATGGAGGGAATAGGTCCCACATTCTCTCAGTTTTGATTTTGAGAAATACCCAATTAGAAAATGATACTCACAAATTCCCAAATGGCAGCAGTTTTGGAATATTTTATTTCCTTGTATTTTTTTCTTTTCACCTTGTCAGCTACAATTAAGCCCTCATAGGCAAATAAATACATTCAATTATGTTGAATTTAGTGATTATTTGGTGGGCATAAGACTAAGGCTAGGGAGATGCAAATGTTTAGTTTAGAATGGCAATTTAGCAATCTCCCTCCAGGAAACATCTGGCAATATCTGGGGAGAGGGGTGCTACTAGCATCTGGTGCATAGAGGCCAAGAATGGTTCTAAGTATACTGTTCATGTACCATGTACAGAACTGTTTTATGCAACAGAGTCATTTGCTCCAAAACAACAGGAGTGCCAAGACTGAGAAGCCCTGGACTAGTCCTTTAAAGATGTTTCCATCAATGTACATGGAGTAAAATAAGTGGAGAAAGATATTCAGATTATGATGAGAACTAATATTGTTAAAGAAACTATTCTTTAGGGATATGGAGAAAGCAAAGGAAATTTTCACACCTATGTGTTCATTAAAATACACATTAAAGAATGTTGGTTGACAGAGGTGAAGAAAAAGAGCCCATTTCCTCAGCTGGTGTATTCCAGCTGGTATATTACAGCTGAGGAAATGGACTGATCCAAAGAAGAAAGACATAAAAGTGAGCAAAGTGTTGATGCTTTCTAATTGGCAATCAGGAAGACCTGGGGCCGAAGAGAGGTAGAATCATTCATAAAACACTAATAAAGTGCAAAGAATTCTTCTCTACCTTGTTATTACAGCTGGTAAAGATGAATTGCAGAAGAAACCTCGAGTTTTGAATACCATAGTCAAAAGTTTGAATTTATTTGATCAACTACTGTGGAGCCATTAAAAGCTTCCAAACACAGGGATGATATAATCAGACATATAGTTATAGGAAAATAATTCTACTGGCAGAAGTAAGATGTATTGAAGGGAGAAGAAGTTTGAATAAAGAAATTGGTCAAGTTATTGGAGCACTTCCCAAAATGTGTTCCTGGACTTGTTAAAAAGTGTCATTAAATAAAAGTTTTCTATGATTAAATAAGTTTGGGAAATTCTTGATTAAATGAAATCAGACAGGTTTCTCTAATATAGCATTTTCTGGACTGTTTCCTTAACTTTTACACATTGTTACTCTTCACAAGGGGCTATATAGTATGTAGCATTTTCCATGTGTATTTGCCTCAGGAATATTTTTCATGGCATATACAATAAGAATCATGTTCCAAAGAACACTTCATAAAAAATGTTTAAGTTAAAATTCAGAAAAAAAATGTTGAGACTATGTTAACATAAAAGCTATTAAACTAGTGGAATTGACTTTCAGACTTCCAGTTTAAGACATTGGGCAGAGAGTGATATTCTAAGGAAGACTATTAATCAAGAAGACATTCTTGCACACATATCATGATAAGCCTAGTGCAGGAAGTAAGAAATTCTAAGAAAGGGCTTAGGAGAGAGATGATGATGCATTGGACTAAACTAATGTGCTGATTAGCCATCTGAAGTGCTGGATTGAAAAGGATTCTCAGACTTGATCAGTAATCAATAAGGGATTACATGAGTAGATGCTTCCCATAGAAGTGAAGAAAATAATTCACAGTACTCATGCCATATGTTGATCACACATGGACCAGAAAGTATCTAGTTCTTTTAAATATTCTTAGTTCATGAAAGTTTTCCTCAAAGGGAACCTCTTCTAGAAATGTAAAGAAACAGAACAGATAAAAGCAACACTGTCTAAGTCAGGTCTAGAAACTCCACTACTCTCCCTCTGGGTCTTCCTCTTCATGGACATAACTAGCCATGATAGCTTCTAGAGCTAAGTAACTAGTTGAACAAGATAAGACTAGCAGATGCTAAGGGAAGCTGTCTGTGGTAAAACACTTCTACCTTCTCAGGGAAAATAATTCTTGTTTTATTTTTCTAATTGAGTTTCCATTGGTTCTTTATTAATATTCAGTAAAGATTTGAGAACTTCCGAATTGATTCGGTTTTACCAAAAGGC
Organism: Spilogale gracilis; assembly: GCA_004023965.1. Lineage (NCBI taxonomy): Eukaryota > Metazoa > Chordata > Mammalia > Carnivora > Mephitidae > Spilogale > Spilogale gracilis. Next base: position 229,201 of record PITA01000769.1, on the reverse strand, counting down.
AGTCAAAAGGAGGACTTTTCAGTTTACACAGTAAACATTCAGGGGAAAAGTTACAGTTTACAGCTGGGGAATACATTGGCAGCAATAATGGAAAGTGAGGGGAAACCTAAGAGAAAGATCTGACAAGCAGAGTCCACCATCTTCCCTCCCTGGCAATTACCCTTGCTCAACTTGAGAGGTTTGGGGATTTATTTAATTACCGGAGAATGATTTCTTTGCAGCACCAGTTGTTAATTTAATGGTTTTGTCCTGTAAATTCACAGCCAAGCGCAGAGCAAGAAAACACATTTTTAAATGATATTTTGTCTTGCAATCAACAGAGAAGTATCACAAGAATAATTTGTCACTCTGACAAGCTTCAGATAGCCAATGAAATTACCAGGTACCTCTTTAAAAAATATTAGATCTAGAACAAAAGCAAACCAATACTCCATAGTTGGACGTTAAATGATGGGTTTTTATCTGATATATTCATACCACTCTTGTCAACCAAAGCAACTTAGTCTCCTCTCTTCCAGTTTCAATCAAATAAACTCTGATGATCACAGAGCTTCCTATTCAGCTTTGCATCCCCAGTATCTAACATAGATGTGTGGCACATTTGTGCTAAGTTCCCAGTTATTCTTGGCTGAGCTAAAGGTCTTGCTCTCTGGATCACATGCAGTAGCAATAGGCATATTACTTGGGAGATACTTGAACAAAGGGAGGCTGAAAAACTCTAGTCTTCATTTTGGAGGCCTTGCAGACATCTCTGAGGGCATAAGATGTTTGTTCCAATAGACGCAAAGTCTCGGGTACATGAGAACACTGCTTTCTGCCAATTTTTTTCAGTAATGGGTCTACCAGTTGCTAGAAATGTGTTTCCATCAATACACTGGTATATTTAGCAAAGTTGACATGGATGGCATAATTCTGCTACATTAAAAATTGCAATGTACAGGTTAGGAACATATTAGTAAACATATTTAAAGAGCTGAATCTCTTAACATTCCCCAATGACTTGGGTAGTTACTTCCTGAGATAGGACTTTAAAGTGTTCTTTTTTTTTTTTTTTTAAGCTTTGTGTTTTGAATTATCTAAAATGTATTCCATTCACTGTAGCCTAGAAATGTTGATGAGTTACAATCTTGATCACCTTCTCTGGATTTGTTTCAGCCAAAGTAATAAGTTTTTACAACTAATTGTAAATATCACCATTCAGTGGTTTTAATGAACCTAATAAAGAGATATGGTAATTTGCCTGCTCTCTGCAGGCACTTAGCTCTGAGAAAATTAAATTAGGATTAAGTCTTATTAACCCTCATTACTTAGTCAGAGTAATGGATATATTAACATAACTTAAGACAATAAAACATTGTTATGTATGAATCTTCGGAATTTTTCAAAAGAAACATATATGAGATTCTTTTTAGCTGTGGTTTTGATGTGGGAGAATGGAACTTTTCCTTACACTTTGAATACAGTGAACCACTTTTAGGGGAACTTGGAGTTATACCTGGATAGACTCTGCTAATGTTAACAACATACTTGGTAGAAAAATAGCATCTTTTCTTTCGTTTTTATTTTTAACCTATGCTAAAAGGAACCATTTCTTTAAATAGAAATGCTCAAGGATTTGTTGTTAGACCTGTGTTCTTGTTTCCATTCCACACAACAGGTAGTATAACCAGGAGGATTTTTTTTTTCAGGAGGATCTTTTGAAGTTGATAAAAAGTTTTAAAAATAGTAAAGCCTAGGATCTGCTTTTTGGGACATAAAGAATCCATGCATTTTACTTTACTTTTTGGACAATGGATTTCCCACGCCCCTCTGGAAATGTAAACCATCATATATATATATATGCTCTAAATAAACAGTCTTCAATTATATTCCTCCAAGTTCTTTTTTCTAAGTAAGTTAAACGAAACCTTATCCACATACATCTGGACATACTCAGGGCTTGTCATGTTGGGATTAAGAACTTGGGATGGCATCAACCTTGCTGTCACTGGTTTTTGACATTTGTATCAATGCCCTCTTTTAAAATGGGGCATTTTAGACAGTTCTGGGAGGGGTTCTTGAGATCTAAAGCACACTGACGTGACTCAACGTACAGGAACAGGAAATGTTTCATTGTTTGATGGTGGTTTCCATGCCAAAAGGTTTTCAGACACTGAAGACAGACCATGTTTCCAGAGAATGGATATTGGCGAAGTGGCAAGAGGGATGGGTGTGGGCAGGATATCTGGATTTTAGATGCTAAAACCAATGAATAGTTGAAGTTCCAAGTTATATTTGCCAAGAATTTAAAAGCTACATCTTCTCCCATTGATGGCTTAACCGTGATAGCCCAAGAGAAGCATGCCAAAAAGGAAGGGTGAAGGGATTTCCTTTACTCATAGTATATAATATCTCCCAAATGTCTTGCAGAGACCAATAATTAGGAGTTGCCAAAATATTTTAACATCACATTATGGTGCACACTCACTGACTTCATGTTCCTCTGCAGAATAAGAAGGATGGGAGCAAGTATGGACATGAAGAAGGTAAGAAAAAAATCGTATGAGAACCCTACATCTTTAACATGACAACAGTAATATTACATGGGAAATCAGCAAAATTCACATTTTGAATAAAGATAAATTATGGATGAAGCCACTCCCAAAATGAAAGAAACAGAATACAAAATATAACCAATGTAACTTTCTGAGGAGAAAAGGCAGATCCTTCATTCGTCTTATCTCTTAAGAATGAGGTATTTCACCATCTGCTCCCCCAAACAGTTATTCCATTTCACTCTGGATTTCTCCTTGGTCTCCTCCCTATGTTTCTCTGAATTTTCAGATTGGCTCTCTTCCTGTGAGTCACATCCTTTCTTTAAATGCTTCCATATTTATCCTCTCTCTCTGCAGCTTATGTGTGACTCTTTGTTAAGCATTTCAAAATATTACATGTTACCGCATCATAATACATTGCCTGGATCTAGCCCCTTCTTTTCTTAGAACCCAGTGGTGTGGTGTTCAAACAAATACTATCTTTCTAATTACTATGTTTGAAGAAGGGATTATTCATTTTATAGGTATAAAGCCATGTCATAATTTGTAAAAAAAAAAAAAAAAAAGAGGAGAGAGAATGACTAGCTCCATTGATTTTACAGTGCTTAATCTAACTTGAGTTCATACAGCCATTGAAAGATTTTTCTCTAGGTTATAATCACTCCTATTACTGTGTCATCGTCGTCTATAATCTTCTACATGATACATGAACACATAGCATCTTTAACCAGACTTAAGGTCATCCATTGTAGTTACTTACCTCTGTCACAGGGATGGAGTTAGAAACTTGACATTACCCTCTCCCTTCCTTCCAGCCCGTGACCAAACCCTTACAGTTTTACCTCCTCATCAGCTTTGTCATTTTGAAAACTGTGGCCTGGGGGTCAATTCCTGCCAGCTGCCTTGCTTTCTAAATAGAGTTTTATTGAAACACACGCACACTCATTTGTTTATATGCTGTCTACGGCAGAGTTAAGTAGCAAAAACACAAATTGGTTCTTCTCATGCCCCCATTTTAAAAACCATTAAAGATTCCTTTTTTTGAGGATATAGCTCAACTTTCAAAATACAGCTTTCAAGCTCTATTACCACCTACGTCTCTTCTCTTTTCCCCCTCCTCGACAATAAATATTCTAGGCAAAAGGAACAACTTTAAGTTCTATAATATTCCCTAACCTACCAGAAAGGACTCTTAATTCCAGAAGACTGAGTTAGGTACCTCTCTGACGTGTCTTAAAAAAGAGTTATATTTCTCCTAATCTAGCACTTGCTATAATTGAACTGTAGTTTCACTTCCTTGTCTGAATATTCTGTAATAATCTACTTCCTGCTGACACATTTACTAGCACAAATTACAGCGTCTGGCATACATAGTATATCACAGTGTTTCAGAAATATTAAATTATATAAACAATAAAATATGGATGCCATGTACATACTAAGGGAAAAAATACTACCATGTGAAGTTTTTAAAAGTACGAAGAGAACAACCAAATTTAGAGAGAGGTAAACAAGGCCCAAGAGTAGTAGAAAGAATATGGATTTATTGGGAAATTAGATATATTTGAGTAGATAATATGGTCTGTCTATAAGAAAACATGAGGCAATAGCCAGATACATTAACTGGAATGTGATATGCAAGGAAACTTCATGCTTAGTCCATTATTATAAGCGTTAACATTATCACATCCATATTACCTTATTAATGATTCTAACTTACCCTCTGCAATTATTTAGATATGTATTTCGATTAATTATTATTATGCTTAGTAATTGCTTAGTTTGAGTCTCACTGTGAAATATGTGTAAAATACTAGTATGAGAGGAGCAAACGTTAAGAAGATAAAAAGAGAGAGTAGAATCAATGATGAATCTAAGGAAAATTACTCTTACAGGTATAGGAAATACATGCTTCATTAGCCGTAAACATTATATTAATTGTCACCCATTATCAGTATGTTCTATAACTTAAGTTGCTTATATATAGATGGTTATGGATCATCTCTGATCTGGCCATATGCTCTTTCTCTGTGTATAAATGACATTCTGCTGTGAGACTTATCAAGTTTTCCATTCTGTCTAAACAGAAGGAAGATAGCTTGCTTTCATATAAACTGCAACAATTGCCTTATGAGACCAGGGCCTAACCATCAGAGCCATGGCTTTTCCTAAGGTGTAAACAAATGGAGGGAGTCAATGGCAAAAAAAAAAAAAAAAAAAAAAAAAAAAAAAAAAAAAAAAAAAAAAAAAAAAAAGCCAAGATATCAATGTTTTATTCAATTTACCATATCTAGAACTTCCGAAAATAACTTTTTAGATTTTTTAGATTTTATTTATTTATTTGACACAGAGAAAGCACAGGTAGGCAGAGCAGCAGGCAGAGGGAGAGGGAGAAGCTGGCTCCCTGCTAAGCACGGAGCCCAAAGCAGGATTTGATCTCAGAACCCTGGGATCATGACCTGAGCTGAAGGCAGTTGCTTCGTGGACTGAGCCACCCAGGTGTCCCTCCAAAAAAACCTTTTTTAAGTGGGAATTAATATTAACTTCTTCAACTAAATTATAAAATTAATGATAATAAAATATACATTGATATGTTTCTGTACACATTTCACCCAGCAGCTATTTAAATGGTCTTATTTGCATGAGTTCTGTTGGGATCTTTGCTATTACAGCTATAAAGAACTGCATTTCAATTGATGGATATGTTTGAAAACATTTTCATGAAGGAAAATATTAATAAATAAATAATAAAATATTTACAAATGAGAAGAGTATTTTGCAGACTTTGGAAGCTAAATGTAACAAAATTTCAAAAGTATCTTTGAGCAGGTTAGTCCTAGTGAATACCAAATGTACTCCGATCCATATCCCAAAGGTGGCCCAGCTTCTTAGTTGTTTCAAGTGGCCCATTCATACATAAAAAAAAAACTTTTGCCAACAGGATGTAGAAATCTGTAAGCGATAATACTTGTCTTTTCATCTCACCCAAAGTACCCATAGGAAGGATTGTCAGCATTCTTTTTCTAACTATAATTTAATAGCATTAGTTTCCAAAGGGGGGGGGGATATTATGGGATTCACATAAATGATTTGACTTATCCTGAGAACGGAAATCCCCCCTACTGTTCTTAATGGTTATGCAACGGGGACAAGCCATGTTTGTACTGTTTGAATACATATCCCCTTACTCCTGCCTGGTGGGATTCAGAGTCACCTACTACTAAGCAGGGTTAACTAATGACTGAAATGAAATCCAGTCGGTTAAGAAAATCTCAAAGGCTTCCTGGAGTTAGGTTAGAAAGATGTCACTAATAGAAGGGCTGTACTTTATGCTTTTGCAATGTTTACAGAACCTCTAACACAATGGAGCGTGATTAATGAGGCTCTCCAAACTCCAGCCCAAGCATAGAACTTTGTACTTGTCATATTTAAAGATCAGCCCTCTATCACCCTCATCACAGAAGAAATGCAAACCAGAACCTGATCATTTCCTAGAGGAGTTACCCTGGTTTTCATCCTTAAGTACGCTAAAGGGTTAAAGAGGAGACATTCACATTTTTTTAGACGGAATGACACTTTTGCTTAGGGAAATGCTTTTCTCATAGATATTTCTACATTTACCATTTTATTCTATGCTTACAAAACGATGCAAAGCAAGTTTGCCAGGAATTATTATCACTTCTGAGAAGAGACATCTGGGGCCTAAGAAAATTGAGTGGCTTTCCTAAATCTTCAGCTAGCTGGGAACATATTTGATACGAGAACCCAGCCTGTTTCTTTTCCAAATAGACTGCAACATGCTCTTTACCTAAACACATCCTATAAGGCACTGATGAAGAACTTGGCCACTTTAGCAAATTTTCTTAATATCTTCAAACCTAATCTCTACTCTTTCCTTAAAACCTGAGAGTAATGTTAAAAATGAAAAAAAAAAAGTGATTTTTCTGTCTATAATAAAAGATTTTTCATTGTGTCGATTCAAGACATTGATCTCAAAACCTTCAAAATTGTGTTTTTCTGCCCGTTCCAGGCTCACACCTCATTAAATGTGCCTCCCCTCATCCCTCTTCCATCTGGGACGCTGCTGTGAAAGCGTGATGAATGGCTCACAGGTCCACTAGATCTAGCCCCACTTCCAACCTCCTTTCTTCTATCAACAATTCCCAGAGGCCTGAAAAACAAGGTCTTCCGGGCTAGAGAAAGGTTATTAAGGAGCACAGAAACTGGACTTCACCACATCTAGTGGGCAAGCTCCTGCGGGAGAAAAATGAATGCAGAATACCAACCAGGGCCCATTTTCAACTGAGAACAACTTTGTCAGTTGTCCTGAAGCTCCTCATGTGAGAATTATAAATCTGTACTCTGGTTCGTTTTCTACTGTTGAAGGTAGATGTAGATTATTCTTCCTAGACATTTGCATCAGCAGTACCCAGAAAAGCATAATGCTGCACGTCCCTTCATAATAGACATTACATGCTCTTATTCTATTTTCTTCTTTTTTTCTTGTCTGCTTTAGCTTTTTCTTTTTTTTCTTTTTTCTTTTTTTTTTTTTTTCTGTAATCCTCCTAGTAAAATGACAAGTTTATCTATTCAAGGCATTTCAGTGGAAACCGTGGAGAAACATCTTTGGTGGTTTTGCTTTATTTATTTTCTGGTTGCTCACAGAAGCTGTCATCATTTAAGAAAAGAAAGACTCCTGATCTAAGGATCTGAGCTCCTTGATGGACAAGATGTTGTCTTTATTTTTTTTTTCCCCCTTTGGCAACTGATACTCTGTCTGACTTTTTTCTTAACCCATCTGTCTTATGCTTTCTTGTTTTGCCAGAAAAAAAGAAAAATGTGACATCCTCACAAAATGATATTCATATTGCCCTAACTGGACAGAAAGAAAGAAGATTCCTGATTGATGATTACATAAAGGAATTAAGCTGTTCAAAACATATGTTAAAATAATTGATTATTTTATTATCAAAAATGGATTTTATTAGTAAAACATCATGTTTCCTTGAGCCATAGTAAACAAATGTAATATGTGTTATAAAAATAGAATCTTTTTGGCAGAGGAGTCTGGTGAGTAGAGAACCTAATACAACAGCAGAGAATTTGTTTTCCCTTATTGACTCATAGACATTTTTTAGATGTTACTTTTTTTTTCAGAGAATGGAGTGGAAAGGATATCTCACCCTGAGTTCTGTTTATTTTACTTCTGAAATTTTACAGATCACATGGGTGAATTTAATCAGATTGCAAATGATCTACTCTTGAAAAAGTAGGTTAATAAGAAGAATGCTTAGACACACATATTTGTTTATTATTTCTATTATTCTCCATATACTTAATTTATTGGTCTTCAGATAATTCAAACCTTATTTATTGGTGATATAAGAGGACCTAGCAAGAATATTGCCAAGATTAAATATTCATAGATGTTGACATCAATCCTCTTAGCTTTAAAAAAAAAAAATATTTAGATCTTTTTGCATATCATATAATTCACTCCTTTTGAGTGTACAATTCAATTCTTATTTTTAGTGAATTTGCCAAGTTATGCATACATGACCATGAATCAATTTTAAAACATTTTAATCACTGCATTATGATCTCCATGCACACTTACAGTAAATCTCTGTTCCTTCTTTCCTTGGCAGCTACTGATTTGCTGTCTTCCAAACCTTTTCTTTTTCTGTGGTTTCTATAAATTAAGTCACACACTATGTGATCTCTCAAGTATGACTTCTTTTATGGAACAAAATCATATTGAGGTTCACCCATGCCTTACCATGTATCCTTACTTTGTTCAAATAATAGTCCATTGCATGGATACACTACATTTTGTCTGTGTGTTCAGCAGCTGATGGACATGTAAGCTGTTTCCAGTTTGGGGCTACTATGAAACATGTTGCTGAGAGTATTTACAGAGAAGTGTTTTTGTGGATGCATTTCTCCATTTTCTTGGGTAGATATACCTAAGGGTGGAATTTCTGGGTTGTATGATAAATTTATATTTAACTTTTTAAGAAACCTTCACACCGAAGTGCCTGCAATATTTTACAATCCCATCATTAAAGTATGTTGATTTTAATTCTCTACTTGCTTACCTACACTCATCATTTTCTGTCTTTTTAAATAGCCATTCTAGTGGGAGTTAACTGGTTTCTCACTGTGGTTTTGTCTCCCTAATGATGTGTTGACTCTCCCGTAGGTTTCACAGGATTACGTCTATAATTTTTAAGTCTGTCTGCTTAGGATAGACATGTGAGAAATACAGGATGTCTTTAAAGGAAACTGTCTTTTAATTTATAGGGACTTAGAAATAAATTTAAATAACTTTGGTTTTATCTATAATGATAAGAAAAAGTATTTCCTGCTGATGAGAGAAGAGAATTTACAGCAGGCTAGTGGCTAAACTCTGGACAGGTTTCTGGAGATCCGGCATCTACTGCTAGCTGTTTCACCGGTTCTGTGACCTACAACATGCCGGTGGAAGGCAGAGAGCTCTCAGACACAGTCATCCATTTGGGAATGATGTAAGGGACACACGTCCTACAAATGGAGGTATTTTAAAGGTTAACTTTTTGTCTTTCTACTAACTCTGATTGGTAATCCATATTCTTGTATCTGCTACACTTACTAATCTGACATGATTCCATTTATAAAACATTAAAATAAATGGAGGAAACTATATTATTGAAACTCAAAACTGCAGCAGAATCCTTAGAATTGCAAATAAATACATAATCCAAGGACAGAATGATTCAGATATTTTCATAGTTTCATATTGTTTAGGATTCATCAAATATCTCTTCAAAACACTGAGCCTTTGAAAATGAAGCTTTTAATGCCTTCTTTGGTATTATAAATGTCTTGGCCTTTGCCAACCTATGCACCAGACTATGATCAACAATGGCTCTTCAGTGTTTAGGAAGAAGAAGAATTTAATTCATGCCCTTGTACTATAGATAAAGAGTAGAAATCAAATGCGAATAAGCTCACTTCATTTATATCATCGACTTTCTAATTGTGTCAACAAAATATTGTACTAATGGAAACTTCCAAAGATGACACAGAGAGACAGAGAAAGAGATATCATTTATGAGAAGCTACTTCTTTAAACTTTTTACTATCAATTTTTAGTGACAGTTTAATTTTTCAAAAATGTTTCAAGTGAAATATGAAATCTAAGTTGTTCCAAATGAGTAAGCCAATGAGTTGACTAAATCCAGAAAATTCAAGCATGAAAAGAATCTAACAATAAAGTAAAATAAAATAAAAACAACAAAATTAAATAATCACTTGGAAAATTTCAGTTATTTCTATTAGCTAAGTGGAGGAACTGCAAAAGAAAATTGGTCAACAGCAATATATATGAATTTTTCAGTGATTGAGTGAAAAGACAGCTAAGAATTCCCTTGGTTGGACAAGTTTATTGTTTAGGTAGTTCAAAACGTGGTTGACCAGCACCAGGAAGTATTATTTGGAGCAACATTGCAGGAACTTAACAACTCTGTGTCTTTGAAGCTCAGAAACTTTGTGTAAAACAGGTTACCAGAAAAACCAGGAATGTCCTAAGATTATACAGGGTAAAATAAATCTCATTAAATTATGGTCTGTAAAACACAGTCATTACATAAATAATAATAGTTTATTCTTAATTTGAGCTTCAAAATAACCCACTTCACTTACTATTTATGTATTTACCCCAGCAGATCATTTTGTTTTTCCATTTTGAATAAAAGAGAAACTGAGGCCTTGCTTGGGCCATTAGTGATTTCTTGGATAAATTGGCAGAGATTTGAAGTTTCATCATCCAAGTCCAAATTCAGACCTCTTGCAAGTACACACAGCTTAATGGATGTAGTATTTATCCTTATAATAAGAGTCAGGCTTGAAAACTATCTCTGACCTTCTAAAGAATGCAATTTTATTTTTCTAATATATCAGTAGACAATGGGAAGTGTATGTGTATTTTGTATATAGATAGGTGATAGATAAATAGATATGCAGTGTAGTGGGAAGTTGTCTATATATGTGTATATATACATATATGTTATATGTTTAGAGATAGATTCTGATTCAGAATCTTTTATACTCACTCAATGAAGTATGTTTTCTTGATTAAAATGGCACTTGCCTTTTCATTGGAGCTGTAGTCTGATACAGAAGGCTCAGTAACATTTGCTAAAATTGTAGCAACCAGGTTCAAATCAGTCTCTGGGTAGATCTTTCACCTCTTCTTAAAAAGGCTTCCATTTTTATATCAACCATATATGTTTTTAAAGGGGACATTTTGCTCATTTATTCTTCTCTAGTGCTATTGGAGAATGTTTGCTTCAAGTTTTTGCCAGCTTCCCTTAGGAACCAAGAGCAAGTCCTTGACAAATGTCAGGTTTGTGTCTAAGGAAATCTCCGTGGTTTAACGTGCTTTCGTTTCCTGTCAGTGTGGACTTTCTAGGTTTCGTTCATGCATGATCATCTTGTAACCTGTATGGAGAGGCAAAGAAACCAAAGCTTAGGGGAAATGGATAGTCAAGCAATTACTTCTACACTGATTTTCCCATTCTTGTCCCAAAGAGATTTCCCTGAGATGGGGGACTCTGGTTGGTTCCTGGGGTTGCTGTATGCAGAGGGCTGGAGGTAAAAATAATGTTACAAGTCCCCTATAAAATCAGTACATTATCAACAAAGCCCCCTCATCACTTGGATGAAGACTTCCCTCCTCAGAGAATCTGTTTTAGGACACTAATCTGCTTTGCATATACCAAATTGTTTTATTTACGAGATGAGTATGTAATTAAAATTTAACAGTGTACCTCTACTACACTGAGAGTTTTGGTAGGATAAGGACTAAGTCTATTTATCAAAATTCTGCTACATCTTTTGTATTTTCTACAAATGTTTGTTGAATAAATGGATGAACCATAAACTCTATCATGGTGTTTCAAAACCAGAGAAGTGTGCATTTCAATGTCACAGATTTACATGAATCATACCACACTCACACACACACACACAAATGCATCAGGAGTGTTTTATACTCATGAGAGAAATGGAAATCCACCTACACACAGTGTGTTAACCATGGATTTCCTTACAGTGGCTCTCATTGTGGAAGAAAGGTTGGCTTTCTTTCTACGTGCTACAGAAGCTTATTCATGAAGTCAACATCCATGTGTCAAGTATTTAGTAGAATAAAAGAAATGTAAGGCCAACTAAATTCTTTTAGACCCTTAGATTATCCAGAGACAAACTAGTCTATTGCTATTGTCACTTGGAGAGAGAATGAAATGAATACCAAACTGTCAGAAAACCATGAGAGGGAGGAAGTTCTAAGAGGTCATAGATGCCACCTTTTATAGGAAAGTTGGAATTCTAAACCAACCAGATCTGACAATGAGAACTAGGAAGGTAGGAGACATTTCAGAAAAGAATCAACAGGATTTGGAGACTGGGTTTGGGAATTGTAAAGCAATTCAAGAGGAGATAGCTAAACACTTTCCTAAGGATGTAGAATACAGGAAGAATTTCCTGGAAGAATATTCTTAGGCAGATGCAATGGGGGTGTTCATGAGTTACACTAAATGCTTAGTTTGTACATTTACAAATTCTAAATCCATAAGGGTCAGCAGGACCTAGTGACTCTCTTCCAAAGAACAGAATATGGAAAAGGACAGATAACTTTATAGTGGAGAGACCTTGTACACAATACCTTAGAGAGGGACGGTGTTATCATCAGTGACATCACGCCCATACCAGGCACCACCTGCTATGATGAGATGAGAACAGCACCCCACCTCTTAGGTAGCTTTTTTTTCTTCCCCAAACTCAGAACTAGAGTCAAATCAGACAAACCCAAGTGGAAAGACAAAATACATGACCACTATTCTTCAAAACTCCCATGATCATTAAAAACAAGGAAAGACTGAGGAATTGTCACAGAGCACAGGAGATATGATTACTAAAAGGCAATGTGGTATCCTAGATGGGGTCCTGAAACAGAAAAGGCATATTAGTGGAAAAACTGATGATATACCAATAAAGTCTGGAGTTTAGTTAATAACAACATAGAAGTGTTGGTTTCCTTGTTTTGATAAATGTTCCAAGGTAATGTAAGATAATAACATTAGGGGAAGCTGTTCAGGTTGAAGGCTGGGACTGTGTGATGTAATGATAATACTGTTAGCAATAACTGAATAACAACTGAATCTTCTAAAGCACTTTCCCATGCACTGACTCACGATGTGACAATATTATGAGGCTGGTAGAACAAGTATTTTTATGCCCATTTATTAATGAGTAAATACATAGTGGCTCAGAGCCAGTGTTACTCAAGATCAAAATTTTCAGGGCCTTGGACTTAAACCATGACCTTGCAAATCCAAAAAACTTCTGCAAAGTATTATTATTATTACTTTTTAAAAATTTTATTTATTTTTTCATGAGAGACAGAGACAGAGAAAGAAACAGACTCCCCATAGAGCAGGGAGCCAAATCCTATATGGGGACTTGATTATAGGACCCTGGGATCACAACCTGAGCCAAAGGCAGATGCTTAACCAACTGAGCGACCCCATACCCTTCCACAAAGTATTAGAAACACAGGCCAATGTGCATGTGAATTGTATTGATGGTGAGTGTACAAAAAACATGGACAGGGGCACAGAAAGATTTGCGATGGCAGTCAAGATTCAGTGGATGTGAAAACTCCATTGAAGAATGAAGTCCAAAGAATAACGAATGAGCTAACTTTCTGTTTTTTTTTAAGGTTTTATTATTTATTTATGTATTTATTTACTTATTAGAGAGAAAGAGAGAGAGAGAGAGAGAGAGAGAGAGAGAGAGAGAGATTGCACTCCAGAGAGAGTTCACAGGTGGGGGGGAAGGGCTGGAGGGAGAGGGACAGAGAATCTTCAAGCCTACTGCCTGCTAAGTGTGGAGCCCCAGAGGGGGTTAGATCTCAGTACTCTGAGATTATGACCTGAGCCAAAATTAGGAGTCAGATGTTTAACTGACTAAACCACCCAGGCACCCCATAACTTTCCATGTTTTGAGGCTTACAGATTTGCTTTTTGTTTCTCTACTCTTTTACCCTTTTTTCATTAGTAGTGATGGTTTCTTAATAAAAATAAGATAACCTAATTATCCCAGTTTTGTGAATCTGCAAAATTATTACACTCTGGAGCCCCTGAACCACGCTTACTATTCTGTCACTTCCTGTGGCTTCACCATCACATGTTTCGAAAGCTAACTCATAGGTCATGTGCTAAGAAATGTGTTACATTTATTCTGTTCATATATTTGATGCAATGTTTTTCTGTACTTAGTTTTCCTTGTCCTGATTACAGTCATCCCATCAATAGTCTTTAGCAGGGAGCATAGCCAGATGATAGCGTTTCCGTATAATTTATAAACAGCAGTAATCTAAAATATAAATTCTGTACATCTGCAGCCACCTCATCTCACTTTTTTAACCTTATTCATTTTCTGGCAGCATAAATCAGAAAGTAAAACCTGCATGGAGTTCCATTTTTTTAAAAACAAAAATGTATTCTTAAAGATTAAGTAATTATACTGTTATCTCAGATCAAGATTTCAAAGAAGAATCTCATGTGTATACTTACATACACTTATACACAGGAATGAGTATTAAAAAGCAGTAGGTGAGTATTTGTCCTAAAATGTGTTGCTCCGTGTTCATGGGGCTGCCTAACAAGCTCTCCCTGTGCTTTGCTGCCACCTTGGCAAACTAGAAGGATTTACAACGAAATTCTGCATCAGACAGTCTGGAAACTGTTCCCATTGCCTCTCTGGGCTGACCCATCTCCGGAGGCGTTTGAAATGGCTATTACAGATTCCCGTTGGCTTGAGTATGTTACAGAGAGAACTTAGAACATCTATCCCGTGGAGAAACACATTTTTTTCTTTTAAAAATAACTCAGTTTTCGCAAGATCCAAGTGTTACCCTCTAAATGATTTTTAAAGACTGTTGAAGACTCAGTTTGCACCGTGGGTGAAGGTCTGGCTCATCTGGGTGTGACAGTGACAGCAGAGGCATTGAGCTGTCAGTTTCTCTTGTCTAAGTTTCCAGTCCACATCTAGGAAATGACTGACCTCCAACTCCAGTTTACTTCTTGGGTGTCTGGAACACTTAGACAAAGCTGTTTACAAAACGCAAGCATCTGAGTGGCCAAGGCTAAATCTCACATACTCACTTTCTCTCTCATTAAGAAAACAAAACAAAACAAAACAACCCCCAAAATTCATTCATTCATTCATTCTGCTTCCAAAGGAGTTGGAGAAATATTATCCATCAAAATCTCGGCACTTAAAGCTGACCTGCTGTTTTCAATGTTGGAACTCGTATATTTTCTGCCTCATCATTCTTGTCTGTGTTTTCCCTGCTTGTTCCATTCTAAGGCGCATTCTCTCTCCCTTCCATCTCCTATTCACAGCTTAAACTCCCTCAAACCCGCCCTTCCCCATCTTCCGGCGGCGTCTCGGTCTTATTTGAATGTGTGGTCATTTGTTATTGCCCACACTGGGTGAGTTGGTGGGAGACAGCTTTCCCTGCGGTTTCATTTAAATTTTGCGTGGGTGGATGGGTACCCTCCACCGTTCGTTTCACACACGCAAAAACAGTTCTAAGCTACAATTAGAATGAGCGGAGACTTCCACATCATCAAAGCACCGCTAGGAAAGGAAATAATACACGGGGCGGGAGAGAGGAAGAAATAAAGGAATAAAACCCAACTTTGCTGGCAACTTCAATAAATCTGGTAACTGGAGGCAAAAAATAGATTCAGAGGGCTGGGTCTGGTCCGGATGAAACGCTAGGGCTCCCTCCCATGCCGGAGTCTGGCGCTGGAAGCCTGCCACTGGCGTCTTGCCACGCGAATGCCCCCAGACAGCAACACACCCACTGGAAACGCACGTGAACAAAGCTCTCGCCCCGGGAGCCGCCACTTGTGGTTTCCGAGTCGATTCCAGTTTCTCCAGGGAGTATAGGGCGCACACAGGGTTAAATTAGTTCCCTCCCCAGTAGGAGGGAGAGAAGGGGGAGGGGGAAACAGCATTCTGTCTCGGGCTGGGTACCTTGTAGTTAGTTCTACGTTCGAAACCTGTCGCTGTCGCTTGCGCTTGGCGAGTTTGGCATCTTCCGCTGTCACCGCAGAAGATCGAGCGCTCAGAGATAACATCAGTGGCCACAATCTCCGCGCCAAGGCGCTGCGCTGCTTCCGCCCGGGGTGCGTCTTTGGCCCTCGGTTCCGGGTGTCTAGCAGCTGCGAGGCGGCGGCATTGCGCTTGCCGCGGTGTCCACCCAGACCCGGGATCAGGTTGGCGGTTCTCAACGATGGGCAGAAAGGACCTTCGCGGTGACCCCTAAAACAATACCATGCCCCGGGAGCCCCGCTGCTGCCGCGCCAGCTTCTTCCCTTTCCACCTCCCCGACCCAGTCGGATTCGGTTGAGCCCACTGAGAGGACACGCGGCGGCCACCAGGTAAAGGGACAGAGGTGCCAGGTGGAGTTTCCAGTAACTGCCGGGGCTGCTGCTACGCGGTTGGGGGAGATATTTTTTTGAACCAGCTTAGGGTGGTCAACGGGATGGGATGTTTTTGGCTTTTTCTTGCCTCCAGAGAGAGCATAGGCTGCTTAACCCCCCCCCCCCACCCCGCCCCGACTTTAGGGAGGTCTTGTGCAGGTAGAATTCACGTCCTCGAAAGAGTTTTGTAACTGAGCTCTGGGTCAAAACATACACTTGCCAGTGTGCTGGGAGGTTGGATCCCAAATTAGGGTTCTAGAGCCTTTAAGCTTGCTGTAAACCAGCTTCTCATTTTCCCAGAATGAATACAGTAACTTCTAGGAGTAACACCCTCTACTCCTCCCCTCCCCCCGCTCCCACTCCATCTGCTGATAATGTCACCGATGTTATCCAGCGATTACATCTAAAGCTACCAGCCCGCCTCCTGCCTGCAATCCGGGGCTGATTCGTGGCTAAGAAGATACCGAGGATGCCAGTGCATTTTCCTTCCAGTTGGGGAGAGGGTTACTCCCCCCCCCCCAAAAAAAAACCCAAGTCTTTCTGCAGCTCCGCTGGTGTTCAATGTCCGGCACCGAGCTGTGGCCCGCGCGTCTTCCCGGCGCGCCAGAGGGGGCGATGAAGGCGCAGGCAGCTTACCAGGCTGAACTAGGTTTGCGTTGTCTGAGCCGTGGGCGTGGGACGCGGAGAAGGGGCGGAAAGCGCCCGGCCCCCCACTGGCGCTAAGTGCTGGGGCCAAGCGGCGGCCAGGAAGGAGGGAGCAGAGCCTCGCCAGCTGCCACCCTGTCCCCGCGCCGGCTCGTAGTCGCTTGGAAAGATCCCTCCGCCCGCGCTCACCAGTCGCGGGTTGGTCTCCGTGCCTTCAGCGCCGGCGCGGTCACTTCTCATTTCTAATCAGGTCCAAGATCAAGGTTGCCAGTTGAGGTCAGGGCATTAACCAGAGAAATTAAGGATCGGGGAAGAGGGTGACTAGGGCCGACCGGACTCTCAGTGATGCAAGAGAAACTCCTGGATCGCGTGGGGGCTCAGACGAGCGGCAGCTGCTGGTGGAGGTGGAGGCCACCGCGGCTGTCGACGCTGGCGCCTTGCTCCTGGAACCTCCCAGCAAGATGGCACTCACTGTCTGTCCTAGTCCAATTAATTCCCCCCTCCGTGCCCCCTCCTCTTCTGGATATTTGTTAGTCACACACTGAGTTTGGGGAGAAGAGCGGTTATGTAGATGTAAATCAAAGTATTTGCCTGACCACTTTGCATAATGCAACAGGAGCAGTGACCCTCGGGCACAAACCCAGGTTGTGTGTCCGTGTGTGTGCGCGTGTGAGAGCGTGTGCCAGCGTGCGTCTCGGCCTTGCGTCAGGGTGGATTCATGCGTGGCTTGTGTTTGGGAGGCAAATGGGGCGTTTCTCCAAGTCCTCTTAACACAATTAAGGCACTCGAAAAAGTGAAGGCGGTAGACATAACAGGGATGCGAAAGAAATAAAAACAATTGGGGAAGTGGTGCCAAGTGACTCAGGCTTTGAACTGAGGACGGGAAAATCCTCCTGAGCCAGTCGAAGCCACCGCCCCTACCCAACCTTCCGTCCGAGGCTGCCCAGCGGATCCCTAGGGAGCTGGTTGAGGTAGCTCGCTGTGCGCTTCTCGCTTGGCCCCACCGACGGCGCGTCTCCCGCGCAGTTTGGAGCTTGGCTCGAGCTCGCTCTCCCTCTTCTGTTCACATTCAGCGTCTCCACAGACTTGTTAAAACATGACAGCAACTTACTGGAGGCAGGAGGAGCGACAGTGAAATGAGAAGAGAAAACCAGAACCTTTTAAAATATGTTTTCCAAGAAAGAGACGTGCACCTGGCTTTCTTAACATTACTCTTTGACCTTTGCAAAGAGATTGCGAAGTGGAAACGTTGTCCGTATACAAATCAGGCTCCTTTTGCTGTCAAGTCTGTTTCCTGAATCTTTGAGGCTGAATTTAGTTGTCCGTTGTAATCTATGGGGAAAGTGAACAATCTTTTTTCCCATAAGTCAGAGTGAAGGGAGAAAAACCAAAATAATCATGTTAAACTTCGGATTATTTTTCCAATTAAAAATATTTAATAAGGTCCGGGATCAGGGAGTTAACTGGTGATGGGGTGGGGGGCGCAAACCACCAGGGTTGCCTTCACTTGAAATAACGCCATCTTGGTTGAGAGACTTGTTATATTTTTACCTTCTAATATCACGTTTCGATCATTTCTCAGTGTCTAAGTAATAGATCCTCTGGCTTGGAAATACAGCCCAGCGGGCAGGGAGGAAACCGACTTTCAGGGCTCAGACGGTGGCATTAACCCTAAGAGTTGGGAGTGGGATGGTGCTAGCTAGAGCGAGAAGAAGGCGTGCTCGGTCAGGGTGGCATCCATGGTGTTAGTCCGGGCGCTCTGCAACTCTCTTCGGGGAGGAGAGGGTTAAAAACCGGGTCCGACTGTGCCTCTTGGAAAGCTTAGGGTTGCAGCCGCGCCTCCCCAGCATTCTTTAAACCAGAAATGTGGGAGGGACTCTGAAAGGGAGGGAGTAAAGGAGAGGGGCAGAGAAAGAGGACTCCGGGAGGGGAGCGCGCCAGAGCGCGAGGGACTGAGGGAGAGGAGGAGCGCGGGAGCGGCGCAGGCGATCCCGCGAATTCATTACTGTAAACATCTCCCGGGGGTGTCAGGAGGGGTGGGGGTGGGGGCCGCGGCGTCTACATTAGCCCGGCCGCGTCAGATCGAGGCAGCAGTGAGGTCGGAGCAGCGTCGGGACCCACGCCGAGCCCGCGCGGCACTTGGAGCGAGCTCCGCGCCCGCCCCCGCGCAGCCCCGCGCAGCGCCCTGCTCCCGGCTCCGCGCGGTGGGTTCCCAGGAACCCGAGGCGCGCCCGGCGTCTCTCCGGCCGCCCCCCGAGGCCCTTCAGTCTCTGAGGAGCCCCGGAGCTGCGTGGCCTCTTTCCGCTGCCTTCCCCGCTCTCTTTGCTTCTTTCGGAACTCGTGGCTTGGTCTAGGCGGAGAGAGGGAGGCAGAGGAGGAAAAGGAGGCGGGGGCCGCGGCGCCCGGAGCCGAGAGAAAGTGGCATGCCCGAGCCCTGGAGGCGGAGGTGGCGGAGGACGGGGGAAGACGATGCCGCGGCTCCGTAGAGGAGAAAGGCGAGAGCGAGCTAGGCGAGCGGGGCGCCCGGGCTCCCGCAGGCTGCGAGGAAGCGCGCGCGGCTCTGGGGCTCCGGCCTCCGCACCCCCGCGCCCCGACGCTGCGGGCGACAAGGCTGGGCTTCGGCAGCCGCCACCGTCACCGCCACCCGGAGGACCCAGCAAAAGTTTGGATCTGGGGGAGGACGTGGCGCTGAGCGAGATTACCCCTGGGGCTGGAAGGAGACCTGGAGAACCTTCGCAGGTAACGCGCACCCCCAACCCTCTCCTTCCGTGCCCCGCCGCTGAGCTCCTGCTCCTTTCCAGCCCCTTTCCTGACGCTTGGCAGATCTGAGTAAAAGTAAGAGGGAGGTGAAGTTCAAGATCCCGGGATGGGCACCTAGCGCGGAGAGATCTATGGTTATGGGGGGCCCACGGCGCTTCTCTGCCCTCGGTGGGCAGCTGTGGAGGGAGGTGAGGCTCCAGCGGGGATGGGTGAGAACTGTCGGCTCCATGTGGGGCTTCATCTTGTAGCTCCTTGGAAACTGAGAATGTGGATGCACGGGTTTCTAGTATTCTTTAATCCGGGGGAATGAGGCATGAATTTCACTCACTTCTACCCTCACCTCCTTACCTTCACCCTCTCACTCTCTCAGCACTATTTAGCTTAGCATCTTTTAAAAATGATAGGAGCCCACTCCCATTTGCCCACCTCCTTTAGCTGGTGCAGGAAAGCAAATCTGTGTGTGTGTGTGTGTGTGTGTGTGTGTGTGTGTGTGTGTGTGAGAGAGAGAGAGAGAGAGAGAGAGAGAGAGAGAGAGAGAATGAATATCAAGTAAGGGGAAAATTTTTCTTTTCCCCTTTTGACATCCCTCAGCCTTTCCTTCCTCCCTCCTTTCCTTTCACCTTCTGGCCTCATAAAATAAAAACTTTAGAAGTCACATTTTTATTGCAGTATGAGATGAAACACGTTAGCCCCTGGCGATGCGAATTTACAGTGATTGCCCTGCGTGAGCGTTGTGTGTGTGCGTGTGTGTATGTATTGGGAGGTGGTGGTTAGTGGTGTCGTGGAGAGGCAGGTTGTTCCTCAGTGGCCTGAAATACCTTGGTGTAGGGGAAAGAGTGGTCTCCTGGGTGCACTTGGGGCCAGCGGCAGTGGAAAGAGAATATGGTCACATTTCCCAAACAGCAGCCTTACTTAGGTTAACTAAGAAAATAGCTCTTGCTTTCTCCCTCAGAGACCTACGGAAAGATTCCAGCCCCAACTCTCCACCATCCCCTTTCTCCCAGCCTAGTTTCGAAGCAGCTCCACGTTTGCTGCTGCTGTCATCATTATTATGATCATCATTTATTCACCTGGAAGCTCATCTTGACTTCTCTTGTAAATGGAAAGCAGTCTCCAAGAGCTTTTGATTAATTTTAGTGGAGGAAGTCTTTTGTAAAGCTTGCAGTAAGCTAATCAAGTGCAAGGCACAAATCCGTGTAAATGCTAGCACAGGAGTGCAAGGTGCTGATTAGATTTCTTCACATGCTGCATTAGCTATATGCAAAGCCCCATCTAAATAGGAGCTATTGCTTACACTCAGCTGGGAGGCTTTAAATCACACAGGGTTTCAGGGAGCTTTGGGGCATGTCCCCTTGCATGCACAGGCTTATTGCTAAATTTATTACATCTAAATTATCCT
Source organism: Spilogale gracilis (assembly GCA_004023965.1). Lineage (NCBI taxonomy): Eukaryota > Metazoa > Chordata > Mammalia > Carnivora > Mephitidae > Spilogale > Spilogale gracilis. The sequence continues at coordinate 208,325 of PITA01000769.1, read as the reverse complement.
AGCAAAGAGCTAATATGTAGGCTAGCTTCCATATAGAAACCCATATTGTCTGTGGATTTAAGTGATATGACCTTTCTAAGTCTCAGATGAAAGGATCCCCCAAACATTTTGAGGTAATAGAATGCAGGTTGGCATTTGTCCAGGGATATATTTGGTTGTTGCAGTATGAATGTAAAATCTTAGGTCAGTATCTAAAGTGTTAGAACTGGACTTTTTTTTTTTTTTCTTACTAAGCAATATGCACCAGATGCATAAATCGACAGGCTATGATATTAGAAGAGAATAAATCTTTGGGTAATATACATTCCATGAAAAGTTGCTTATTTCCCCATGATGTTATTGTTCCTCCAAATACAACTTTTCTTCCTCCACTTCTCAAAAGCCCCAAGCAGGATAGGGTTAAACCATTTAAGAATTTTTAATAATCACTGATGGAGGTGCAGCACCATGCTGTCTTGCTGAGTTGCAAATATCTGAGTGGAGGAGGTTGGAAGATGAAATTTCAAGCATTATTCCATGTCTCCGCCCGTAGGTACAAGAAATCCTAAGACATGGACTAGCCCAGTAGCAGAACCTATTACAAACCTTGCATGGAAAGAATGCTGGTTTTTAAAAAATTCCCATGTCTTAACACTTCGGTAGTTTCACTGCAGTTTTAGAAATTCCAGGGGATGCTTTTAACAGAAGAAAGTAGATTCCCAAATGACACTATGCTGGGCTACCTTGTGGTCCCCTAAGTAGTCATGGTTTTTCCCCAGAATGCTGGGTTTCAGATGATGTGATCTTATCCCAGTTTGACTTTGACCGGCTGGATCTAATTTGAACCTCCTCTGATGCCTGTTACATTTATATTCTGGCCTATTGGATTGATTTAGGATTTAGACATATCTCCCTGAAGCAACCTTATATCTTCTCAGTTTGAAGCTGTGGTTTCAAGAAAGGCTCAAGTATGTATGTCCAGAAGCCTTATTCTGTAGAGACTCAGTGTGAACATCTGATCTAGTTTGACTCTTCAGTCGTACCCTACGAGGGAGGAAGATTTGCTGCTTCCGAGATCAGCAGTGTCTGAAGTTAAAAAAACAAAAAACAAAACAAAAACCCCAAACAGTAAAAGGTAGGGTGCTGTCTGTTTTGCTCACTATTTAGAAGATTCAAAAAAGGGCAAGGTGATACAATTTTATTTATGTTCAGGTCAGATCTTTCTGAGGAATCATCTTTTGGTATTTTTACTTATTTCAATTCAAGTTCATTTTTCACTAGATTACTTTAATAACTTTGTGGTTTCTGCCATAGTGATTCAAATTCAGTCCATTAGTGACCTCTATCTGTGAGAAGTGGATACTCATTGTTTTCCTTTCTTCTCATCAGTCTGCAGATTATGTTGAGGGGGGAACCCCAACAGCTCTGTAGTTCTTTCTGAATATTTAAATTTTCCAAGCCTATTTTTCTAATATGGAGTTCAGTGTGGGTAATGATATTTAACAACAGCAATAAAACGTTACAGGCTAATAGGCTACTAAATGGTTATTCCATATAGCATCGACAATATGATCAATATAAATAAAAGAGCAGGGCTATCCACTGCCAGTAAAAGGATTGTACAGTCAGGTAGACTAATGTTTTGAGACTCACAATGCTACTGAATGTGAGTGAAATTTTATTGCCCCTAAGTGCTTACATAACAAGGGAAACTTGAGACAAACTCAGAACATACATGTGATAACTAGATTTCATAGTAGCCGTGTGTATATGTCTTTAAATTCAGCTGTGCTTCTGCTCTGAACTTATGGTACAGATCAAGGACGACGTGAGGTGGGATGTGAGAAGAGTGTCTTAAACAGATGGTCTTTTAAGGAGACTTTTAAAATCTGATTCCTAATCCTAGCTTTGTCTTCTGAGGGTTTTCAAATTGAAATTTCAATTTGAGTTGATTATTCTAAATGATAATTGAAGACAAAGTTTGCTGAATTTCTTAGGTGGGTGGATACCATTATCTGACATTTTCCAGATGGTTTTTGATGTAGTGGTGTTCAGGGATGTGGAATTTTTAGGAGGTTTTCTTTCTTTTCCCTTGGGCAGGTTTTATGTAAAAGACATTTTTTAAGGACAAATGATTATTATTATTATTATCAAACAACCGTTATAATATTCCAACCAACTTTCTTTCATTTCCCCACCTTCCAAATTGCTTTGCTTTTTTAAATTTATGCATTTTTTTTTCTAAAACTGCATGTTGGGATGGGACTAAGGCTATCAGTATCTTTTTAATCTTTTTTAGCAACATAAACTCCCATTAAGTGTCTGTTTATAGCAAAACACATGCACTCACCTACACATTAAGAACCGTTTTAAGACAGAGATTCTTTTCAAGGTTTTAAATATGTTTCTTTTTAAAGAGCTATGACACAAATATTGTAATAAAAATATCCTGTGTTTTGATGAATACAGAGACTTATTTCAGCCACACGGAACAGTAAAACACTGTATTAGCAAAATAATCAGTGGTATTTTCAGTACATGGTCAAAACCTGTTAGAACCTTCATTTTTTTTTCTTTCTTGGCGAATTTCACATCTACTGATCTTTTTGGTTTTCTTTGATTTCTTCTACTGAGGCTTTTTGAAGTGATTCAAAATTAAACAGTAGCTACTTTTTTTAGGGAAATTCATCATGTTATATTCAGGATTCCAGAAAAGTTAATGATGCAGAAAAAGTCCTGTAAAACATCTTTCTAAAAGAAGTCCTTCTCTTGTAGGCTTCCCACTTACAGGCCTCCTGTACCATTTGCAGTGAATTGGAACTCTGTTATTTATTTATTTTTCAAATACCACCTCTAACTTAATTTAAAGTGGGATGTGTGTCTACAGAAGCACGGAGCGCCATGTGTCCCGAGTCTCCTGAACAAAGCAGTGTCGTTTTTATGGATCGGCAAGAAGCGAAAGTCAAAGAAAATATCCTGGTATATTTTGGGAAGTCAGAAAGGCCACATTCATGATTCTCAAACAATGGTCATTTATTCTGCTGATGCTTAATAAGGCCACACGTTTTCCGGCAGTTTAGTGGCAGCCATTTTTTTGAAGCATTCACAGAATAAATCTCTGGTGCTCCCACCCATTAGGTGCTCATTAGAGCTGAGCAGTTTTTCTCACTTTCTTCCCAGGTTGCTTTTAAGGAAATGTGCAGGAAACTTGGCAAAAGGTCCTCTGTCCCCCTCAGTTCATAGGTCATGTGTGATATTTCAGTTCTTTTTATTAGAGCTTTCAAGATACAGATAAAAGAATCTTCTAGCTGAACCTTTTAAGAACCCAAGGGCTTTTAGATTTAAACCCACCAAAAACATCATGTCTCAAAGTTCATAGACGGCTATGAGGTCCTTGGAATATTGAAACCCCCTTCAATAGGGAGTAAAAGAAGAGTGGCTCCCAAAGTCTGTTCACAAATAGAGTGTCCCTTGAAGTCAACAGAGGTCATGAGCTGAATGGAAAACATTAGACTCCTCAGTCCCGAAATAGGTCCATGTGCTCGTGTCAGTTATACCCAGCTGCCTATGGGCGTCACTTTTCATGAAATCCATTGTTAAAATAGCCTCTGTGATAGTTTCCTCTCCCAGTTTGCTCCATAACTTGGACTGAAATATTTTGAAGACAGATATAATGCAGGGAATTCTAATATCCCTCATACATAAAGGAGATATGGGGCTATGGGAATAGACTGGATACGCATTTGCTATAGAGGTGCCAGGAAATTCTCTCTAGGCCCCGAGGGATGAAATTGATTGATACCTAGCCTTTAGCCCCTCCTCTCTTACCTTTCCTAAGTATCACATGCAGGATTTTATGGCTCACAACTGCCTCTCTGAGTTGGTTTGAGAAAGCCCTATTAGCCTGGCCTCTCATTGGGTAACTAGAGCCAAACAAATGGCTGTACTGAGTTTTCCCTGAGACCATTTGACTTTGCACAAAATGATGCACGTTATATTTAATCACATAGATGTTTGAATTCTCCCAGTACAGTTTATAAGTTTCTTCCTTTACGAACTTATTCGAAGTGATCAGATGGGTGTCTTATTGAAATAGTAACAAGTATTTCAATCACATAAATGTGTAGTTATAAAAAAATAGCATTTCATTGTCTCTCCACTAATATAGAAGATACAAGTTTTCTTGTTATGGATGAGTATAATTTTATGATGTAGGCCTTTTGATTTGGGACCTTAATTGTGGGTGGGGAGTGAGCAGTAGAGAGGTTGTTTTGGAGGAAAGAAAATGTGTTTATATAAAGAAAACCTGAATTCTCATGTCAGCACACTCCTTTGTACCTTGATAACCTTGGACAAATTACTTAATCTTCTGGAGACTTAATTTTCTTTCTGCAGAATTCAAGAGAGTTATTGCAGGGTCAGATGAGATTAGTGTGTGGGAAAATACCTTGATAAGCATACACTGTTATATTCCTATAAAGATGCATTATTCAAATTGATAACATTTATCCCTGCAGGACTGTCATGTACCAGAATAGTTCTAGGTCTTATACTAAGACAGGGTGCCCTGCCCTCCAGGAGCTTTGGTTTTTGTGAATATAATGGGATATCACCCAAGCGATCAAGTGTCTGGTGACCCTCTGTGCCATTTCTTCCATTCATTTAATGGGGCCTTGTCTTCTCTTGTGAGTTTGCTCTGTTTTGATGAAAGTTTTCTTTTCAAGGATCAAGAGTAATTAGGGTTAGATCTGTGCAAGGGCCAAACTTTCCACCCTTGACAGGCTGGCTTGATCTTGGAAACTGAATTTATCACACATGGATTCCACCAGGGCTCTTTTGGGAAGAAACCCTCCACATTCCCTGCAGTGAGTTTGTTTCTTTTTTGGCTGAATTTATGCTTGAGTCATCCAAGTTACTTTTCACAAAAACACAAGGCATTAATAGAATATATGATGATGTTTAAAATTTTGGTTTTGCAGTATGAGGCAGGCTGTTACAAAAGACTGCTGTTCTGGTAAGGGCACACCTCCCAAGCTCATTCTCAGTAAATGGAAAGACTTGATTTATTACGATACTGACATACTTTCCAAAGCTTGGCCTCATTTTGACATTGTTAGTATCACAGAATCCTTGTGGGACGGTTTTTTACAACTTATTTTCCTATACTTTGTTCAGTTGCATTTTTACAATAGTCAAATCTGAGACAGTTTTAAATTCAGATGTTCCAAGAGCGAGCATGTTTATTTTACTTTCCTGATTTGTATACATGTAGGCCTTTATAAAGGGTAATTTTTAATCATTTTATGGTTGCTTAAATGAAGCTTGCAGAAAACACATGCATATGTGAAGTATATTTATAAAATGTATGATTAGGTTGTGATTCTTGATCAGAAAGAATGTTTTTATCTGTTATTTGGATACATGACAGTGTGCATTTAATAGTGTTCTTTTCCGTTTCTGACTTACTATTTGCCAAAGTTCTGACACTTGCCCCCCTCCCTTTTTTTGATGAGAATTTTAGCAGTACATTGTAAAATACCTGCCCAGATAACTCTATTTTTACATGACAAATTGCTCTTATGTTCTGGCAAAATTAATCTGAGTGCTTTTTATTCTGGCAATGCTGAATGATATAATAATAATATTTGAAGAAGAAAAAATGTTTACCCCTACTCTGAAGAGTTCCAAAAAAAATGAGAAGAGTCTGGAGGTATATGTGTGGGGATTTAGAAAGGCACAAGTCTTAGATACCATGAGGAGGGGATGCTTATTATATCCTTCAGTTTGGTGGTGCTAATTTAGCCCATATGTTCCTAACAGAAAAGAAGAATGAGATAGCCCAAGTTATTTTTAATTGGCCATTTTCTTTTCCAAATAGGTCCTAAAGAAACTCTAAATAAAGAAAAGCACAAAATGCAACGAGGGAATTTATTTCTGTGTGAATGGCTTGGTACTCATGAAGGAGATATGATCCTTTTAGAGGAAGAAGGTTTACACCAGATGATAAAGAAAGCTTTTCCATTCATCTGAGAGGTGATTTTCAGCACTTGCTGTATGCCAGGAGAGGAGTAAGATTGGAGAGGCAAGTGGTAATGCAGGATCTTTCCACTTGAGGCTGCCTAGGCTGGGGAGGAGAGAGGGAGACACAAAACCTAATTGTACTTGGTATGTATGTGAATGAAGACAGTCAATCCGAGTAAGTGTGCCAGGGACACATAGTACTAATGGAGAAAGCTTTACGTTTGGAGAGGGATAGTCTCAGGTTCTCACTCTGGCTGTGTCATTGTTAATTTGATAAACTTGGGCAAATTTTTAAATGTATTTTAATCTCTGTGTCTAGTCTAAAATGGGAGAAAACACTATACTCAGAGTTGTTCTTCGGAGGATTGACATAATTATGTAAAATGTCCGCCTGTGTGGCACACAGTAGAGGCTTAATAAATACTGACTGCAGATCCTTCTGTCTCTGAAATGATAATGATTTCATTACATTACTTTCCCCTTCAACAGATATCTTTGCCATTTCTCTGGAATCCCTCAACAGGCTTTGGGCCCCTTGAATCTATTCACTAACAGGATACAGCTTCTTCTGCAAAATAAAATTTCAATATTTATGCATGTAATGGAGCATGGAAAGGACAGCAAGGGAAATAAGCACTTGGTATGGTGGCAGATTGAGCTCAGAGCCAGTGGTATATAGTGCAGACTGCTGGTGATAGGAGCCGGAGAATGGAGGGAGGACATAAAGGAGGACTCATCTCAGGTTGGGGAGTCAGAAAGTGGTGTCCACTTGTAGTTTGTTGTCATGATTGTTGCTGTTGGTCATTGAAACATAGACTTTGACAGCTGAGGAGCACTTCTCCACACACTGCCCCCAACATGCGCCCTGCCATGGGGGACCAGTGCCTGTAGCTTGTGATAGCAAGTCCTGTGTCTAGACTGTGACACCGGGCACACTGAGCTGTGGTTATTATGCCTTTGCCAGTATGCTGAGATTTTTATCAGAATGAATTTAAATACTTGCATCACGCAATTCATCTCACACATGACTCTTGGCAGAGTCATGCAAGTATTTTATTGTGGAAGATTAACATATAAATTATTGTTATATTTATATAATGCTTAGTTTGTACTTATAGAATGATTGCACCTTGCTGGTATAATGACAGATGTCCAAATCAGAATGATGCTATTGGGTTATCAGTTTAACATGGAATTATTTCTTTCAGAAAGTAATTTTCAGTTGATTTAAGTAAAGGGACTTCTAACGGCTTCTATGGAAGAAGATACTCTTCAGATACTCTGAACAAATATAGAACTCAAAGGCAGTGGTCAAAATACAAAATACCAGGGTTATTTTTCATTTGTCATTGTAATTGGATGACTACATAGTATAATTTTTTGCTTTTACTCAACAATTAAAATTAGGGTGTTTTTTTTTTCTACTATGAATCTGTGAATTTGTTGCTATTAGAAAGTTATACTGATCAAGATGATAGACATGCCCCAGACCTCCAAGCCCAGAAGCTCAGAAGCTTTTCCTGGTAAGATCACCTAATATATAACGTAATATATACACATATAATTAATCCAGTTGGAGCAGAGAGAAGCAGGCACTAGAGTATATTTTGTAAGGTGTTAGCATCTTGGTAAGTAGATTCTGACCCAACATTCACCCAGCGTAAAACAATAAGGCCTCATTCTGCTACTTTAGAAACATGTAAGAGAGATTAAAATTCTTTGGAAAATGGTTTAAAAAATTATTCTGCTCAAATAGGTAAGGAACAAGTCCAACAGTGCTGACAGCAGTGGAATTTAAAACTGAAGTCTGATAATCTCTGAGTCCCGAAGGAATGCACAGCAGACATCCGTTCTAGTCACGCGCTTGTAACCCGGATTTGACAAAAGTTGAATCCTTACCATGTGCCAAGCACTATGCTGTTTTGGCATTTGGGATATTCTTTCAGAGAAGACCTCATCCTGCTCATCAAGAAATCTGATGGGTTGACCTAAAATGCCCTCTTCCAGACCTGACTCATCTGTCTGAATTAACCTTGGTTAAAAACCCAGGTTCCTGGGCCCTAGGCCTAGCGGTTCTGATTCGTTAAGCCCCTTAGGAAGCCTGGAAATGTGGATGCATAAAACCCTCCAGGACTGGAGTTTACTGACCTCCATAATTTTTAGAATTTTTTCTGACCCAGAGACTCAATAGTTTTATATTTATCTGGCTTATAGTCCTTTGTGAATTTCTGAAAGCATTTTTTTTCTGCATGTTTTGTCATGTAGGAAATGTTGCTTGATTTAACCCAACTGTTCTAGTAAAGAACCTTATAAGGGGCCAGACATCAGTGCTGGCTTCTCTCTCAGTAACCAGTCTTCTGTGTGATGCCATCACCGGGCATCTCTGTCCCTTACACTATTCACTGTACTGGTTTTAATAACCTCACAGTTACTCTCCTAAGAAACAAATTATATCACTTTAGTTATCTATGCTCAGACTCCCTGTCCCTCTGGATAAAGTCCATCCAAACTTTTATCAGGACATGTGAGATCCATGACCATCTGGGTCTCAAACCATCACTCAAGACTCATTCTCAAGTTCCCATCTCCCGCTTATGATAAGGCATGGCCTCGTGATGCTTAGCCTTTCCCATGCTGCGTGTCCTTTATGTGGAATATGACCTCTCACTCTCCATTTGGCAAACTCTTTTCCTTCAAGACCCACATGAATGTCACCTTCCCTCCCAGTCAAAATTACTCATTCCTTTCTCTGGGCTTCTACAGCATTCTGTTTGTACCTTTATTATTTCCTTGCTCATGTTGTATTGTGACATGTCTGTTTTAATGCCTGTCTTTTCCACTGGAGTCCAAGAACCTTGGCTCATTCATTCCATCTCCCTAGTGTTGACAATAATGCTCAGTGCACCAGGTTCTGCATAAATGTAATTGAGTAAATAAATTCATAACTGAGCTGGCCAGTCCTAGAAGACAAGAAGATTCTTCGTCTAGTGATGGGTACTCCAATCCCATGGATTGGTTGTGCAATGGGGAAAAAATACAAACACCCCTTTCTGCCTTCCTCTAAGCGGGTTTGTCAGATAAATGCCTGCTGGTTAGCCCACTCCTACTCAGCATCAAGCACTCCAAACCACACATGAGGCATTTCAGATGCCACACTGAAAGTTCTGTTTAAAGAAGACATAATTCCACTTGATGATCTATCTTTCTTGGCACTGAGTGAAACCATCAGTTAAGTAGTTGTGCACACAGATGTGGTTAACCATAGGATGAGAACTTTTAACGCATAGTATTAACTTTGTGTATATTTCTTGGCATAATTAAAGAGAGCAAAGTAAAGAACTTGTGAAAATTTTGTGCATTTGCACTCTTTTTCATTTTTTTTTACCCTTTGCTTTTATGTTGTTGATTTTATTATAGGCACATTATTTCCTGTTGGAGATTTCTGAGGAGCCAGGGCCCTCCAGAGAGGAGAAAAGAAGACTAGAAATCATAACTTCTTAATCACTCTGTCTCCACAAAGCAGGATCCACCTTAGTCTTCATGATGTGCACATTGAAGAATATTTGAAGGGTACAAGAACTTCTAAAATTACTTCGTTAATGGTGACGCAAGTTGGACCTTCAGTCCTTCTACTTTGCCAAAAGATAATTAACTTTTTTTTCCTAAGATTTTATTTATGTGACAGAGAGAAGCATAGCTAGAGAGGGAACACAAGCAAAGGGAGTAGGAGAGAGAGAAGCAGGCTTCCCAGCTGAGCAGGGAGCCTGATGCGGGGCTAAATCCCAGGCCCCTGGGATCATGACCTGAGCTGAAGGCAGACACTTAATGACTGAGCCACCCAGGCGCCTCAACCAAAAGATAATTCTAACAACATTTTGCTACTTTCATGGTGAATTATCAATTGATGAACAGAGATGACTTGCATGCATGTGGGCAGGGTGTATGCAAAATTTCTGGGGGCTAAATAGGTAGAAGATGGTGGGGCATATTTTTTTTTTTCCTAAAGATTTTATTTATCTGACAGAGAGAAACACAGCCAGAGGGGGAACACAAGCAGGGGGAGTGAGAGAGGGAGAAGCAGGCCTCCCGCCGAGCAGAGAGCCCGATGTGGGACTCGATCCTGGGTCTCCAGGATCATGACCTGAGCCGAAGGCAGTTGCCCAACCAGCTGAGCCACCCAGGCGCCCCAATGGTGGGGCATATTTTTATATGCTCCTTGCTTAACCCTTGGTTCAACTGTATGTTGGCAACACATTCAATGCCAATAGGAAGTACAGGGAATGACACCTGAGATGATTTTTTTTTTTAATATTTTATTTTATTTTTATTATTTTTTTTTAAAGATTTTATTTACTTGACAGAGAGAAACACAGCCAGAGAGGGAACACAAGCAGGGGGAGTGAGAGAGGGAGAAGCAGGCTTCCTGCAGAGCAGGGAGCCCGATGTGGGACTCGATCCCGGATCTCCGGGTTCATGCCCTGAGCCGAAGGCAGTTGCTTAACCAACTGAGCCACCCAGGCGTCCCGAGATGATTTTTGTTAGCCGTTTTGCTTTAATATAAGAGACTTAGAAAACCACCCAGAAGATTAATTAATTAATTAATGTTAATTTATGAGACTGTTTAGAAACAGTATGCTCTCCTTATTCTTGAATCACACTGAGCATCAGCAAGGCTGTATTCTCATTTAGGGAATTAATAATAATAGTAATAATAGTAAACAATACATGAAGCTATGGATCATAGATAAGGTTTATTTACAGTGTTGCTTAGGCAGTTCATGTATATTATCACATTTAAATTTTTGTGAGACCCTATAAGTAAGTTCTCTTTAGCAGTACTGCTCATAACTGAGTTTTACACACAGGGAAACTGAATTAGAATTGCCTCAGGTTGCTTACCTTATTTTGTAGCTATTAATTATCTTTATAGGTGAGCACTGAATCATTTCCAAAATTAACTATGCATTTGTTTTTCCATTCCTTGAAAATCGAATTCAGAGGTGATTGCTCATGGTTCAGGAAATAATCCATGAGTCATCTGTGACACAGCTCTTCATATTTGATTTTTTTTTAGTACATAACTCTGTAAGAAGTCATTATTTGCTCTTTGCCATTTTTGAGTGAACAAGGTTCTTGGGTCTGTAAAGGTGTTTCTGTAAAGTGAGAAGAGGGAAGAATCAGTAGTTTGAAAATAAAGTGTGACAATTGTGATCCTATTTTCTGTACTAATGAAAGTCTGTAGACAAGTGCCAGATTGTGGGGTATGTGTATTGCAGGGGACATTCTCCATTCTTTCTTTTTTCTTTTTTCAAAGATTTTATTTATTTCTTTGACAGAAAGAGACACAGCTAGAAGAGGGAACACAGGCAGAGGAGTCAGAGAGGGAGAAGCAGGATTCCAACTGTGCAAGGAGCCTGAGGCGGGCTGGATCCCAGGGTCATGCCCTGAGCCAAAGGCCAATGCTTAATGACTCAGGTACCCAGGTGCCCCTCTCCATTCTTTCCTTTACCAGTACTACTAATAAATAGTTAAATGAATTGATTTTTCCTGTGGAGGTGATAATGGACAATGGAATAACCAGATGGCAGATAATAGTGTAAATCTAGTGGCCTCTGAGAGAGCCTGAAAATAATGGAGAATGGACTGTGTTATAAATTGGTCAGATTCTCAGGGTGCCTGGGTGGCTTAGTCATTAAGCATGTGCCTTCAGCTCAGGTCATGATCTGGGAGTCCCAGGATCAAGCCCCATATAGGGCTCCCTGCTGGGCGAGAAGCCTGCTTCTCCCTCTCTTACTCCCCCTGCTTGTATTCCCTCTCTAGCTGTGTTTCTCTCTGTCAAATAAATAAACAAAATGTTAAAAAAAATTGGTCAGATTCTCTCCTTTTTCTAAATTTATGTAATTGCTCAGGCTGTAGGCTTTATTGGGGAAAAAGAGTGACCCCGAGATGGGCTGGAAAAGACTGTACTCCACGGGTGGTTTGAAAAGGAGCACAGATGTGTTTGAAAGTCTTCACCTTGTTGAGTGTGATGCTTGGCCATCCACCCATCCATCCCTTTTCTTTCTTTTTTCCTTTCTTTTTCCCTTCTACTCCTCCTCCTCCTTCAGTATCCCTTTATGCATTTTGTACTGAGGCACTCATCTCTGTATGTAGCACAGTTGTGTTTTATGAATTCAGGGATGGTAGTGAAGACCTCCCAATCATCTGTCCTTTCTGATTCCATGTGATGTTATCCATGCTGCCTTAATTCCTTATTTCCCACTCCTTAAACCCTCCATTTCCCTTTAGACAGCTAGACCATGGCTACTAGTGTTTCTGTGTCCTTTTGTCCCCATATGGCAGCTGTTGGTCATGATGTAACTCTGGATGGGTGGCGTACTACACTCAGTCTAGATGAGCTCATTGGTGAAGTTATGAAAGCAGGCTCTTCCCAGGCGTGGGAGCAGATTGGTGAATGGCGCCATGGCCAGCCAGCTCTGTGACCACATGAAAACAATAGCTCTGTTTGGCCCTTCAGGTAATTCTGTGGCATTTCTGCCTGTGATGGCCTGAATTTGGCTGAATTGGATGGAACCAAATGTTTGCTATCTGCAGTTTGCAACTGAGAAATGGTCAGGCGACGTAAAAGAACTGTAAACATGCTAGAGTCGCTCCTACCAGGATGGCTGCCTGGCTTGTGTGGGCCACATGCATCTGTAACGCATCAGCTTATGACCCCATGTCACTCTTCCCTCTCCGCTCTGAGTGCTGACCTGATTGCATTTTCTGCTGGACTTCAGTGTGGGTGTGTGTCTGCATGAGCTGATTGCTTGCAGTGAAGTCCCAACAAAAAACTTAATTCGTATTTCTTTATTAAACAAGCTATATTGTCTAGAACCGCTACTTTGAGCCATATTTGATTACTCCTATTCATTCATTTTCTAGTATTCTATCTCAGTTTTATGGATCTTTTCAAAATCCTGTCCCTCTTACCCTTGCACTTTCATTCCATTTTGGCCTATATATGTCTTTCCTCCCCTGACTTGCACACTATAGTTACCTTACTCTTCTTCATTCCAGTGCTGATGACATTACTTTCTACTACATATAAGGTCAACTCTAAACTTCTCAGCCTGCTACTCAAGACTGTTCTTCTGTAGCTCTCCCTAATCTTCTCAAAGTTGGCCTTCTTCTCTTCAGAATTACATTTAGAGTAGGTCCTTCCTTTTATCTTTGTACTGTCTCGCTATGTACAGTTTTACCAAGTGCTTTGTCTCCATGATCTATGAGCTCACCCAGGGCAAAAGTCATGCCCGGTAAATGTTTGAGATGCTAAACTGACCTCAAGTAGCTGACCTCAGCCTATCTTGAAATTCCCATACAGCACAATTCTGTGTCTCCCTTTATCTGTACTAATTCCCAGCATATTTTTTTTGTTTAAAGATTTTATTTATTTGACAGAGAGAAATACAGCCAGAGAGGGAGCACAAGCAGGGGGAGTGAGTGAGGGAGAAGCAGGCTTCCCACCGAGCAGGGAGCCGGATGTGGGACTCGATCCCGGGTCTCCGGGATCATGACCTGAGCCGAAGGCAGTCACTCAACCAACTGAGCCACCCAGGTGCCCTGCCCAGCAGATTTTAAATATGGGGCAAATTAATATTAACAAAGTTTGCACAGATAACTCTTACGTATTTGAGTTTCAAACTTATTTAATGGAATAAGCTCCCTTTGTTCGGTCTGTGGAATTCTTTGTCAAAGCAGTGTACTCTTGCTTTGAAAACAGGAAGGTAGAACATTCCAACAGCATCATGAGCCCTCTGTTTATATTTGTAAAACCTGTAGTCTTTCCAGGCCTCTAGGCAAGAGCAAATAGACATAATCAGAGGCATTAGAACTTGATTATGTTGAATTGGATTCTTATAACTGAGGCTTGATAGCCAAAATTAGTGGTGTGCTAGTTTATACTGAAAGAGATGCTTGCATTCTTGCAAAACCATAGACTTCAGCTTGCTGGAATCTTTGACGACATCTGGATGTTTGGAAAAATACAACAATCACATGTTTTTTATTATCTTCATAATTGTAGACTTTTTAAAAGGGAGCTGCATAAAGACGTAGGCCAGGGGGTAATGGAAGGCCATGGAGTTTGGATTCAGATAGATGAATTTGAATCCTGGTTCTGCCTCAGCCAGCTGGGGTAACTACTGTGTTTTTTGTTTGTTTGTTTTTTGTTTGTTTGTTTGTTTTTGTTTTCTTGTCTTTGTATCTATACTCTCAATTTTTAAGTAAGGAAAAATGATATGCCTCTCATAGGATCGCTGTGGCAAATAGAGCACATGATGCCTGACACCTATCAAGTACGATAAACTTTAGTTCCCTTCTCCCTTGCCCTTTGACTTAAAATAATACAGATTCTGTGGCTTATAAGTGAGTATTTTTTCCTGCACAGATAAAGCAGTTCTCTAATACTGTGTCACTTTTCTCCCAAAGGATCTCTGTAGGGACACGGTTTCCCTCCTACCCTGTTTCTCTATAACACTATTTATTTCTAGGGTCCAGGGGAGGATACAGTACCCCAGAAATAGTCATTACTCTGTCTGACTTAGGACACTCACTGATGAAAAACTTAAAATCACATCCTTTTGAAAAACTCTTAAAATCACATCCTTTTATGGGAAAAAAAAAATCTTTCCAGCAGTCTCATTGTCTCAAAATAGTAGGTATCATGGATTATTAGAAAGGAATTATCCAAAGAAAGTACTCTTAAAGACAACTGCCTACAGAGGAGTCTGGTTCATCAACAGGCAAAAAAGGAATTTTTCTACTAAATTTCAGCTTGTCACTACAAACATGAAAATAGCAGCATTCATAATATATTCTTTGGGGACAGCACTGTGAATGTTTCCACCAGGTGAAATTCTCAAGGAACAGCTTCTAAGAATGAACATGAATTCTCCAAGAACCTCAGGGAATGTCTATTAGGAAATAGGTAAACAACAAAATGAAAGCCATGACAAAGAGGGAAGAAAAGGCAAATTAAGTAAATAATTTCATTGCAGACCACATTGTGGAAAATATGATGTGATAGAGACACAGTTCATTTAACCTGAATGACCAATGTAATTATAACTGGCTAATGAATATTTTTTATTTTTCTGCATATTAGTGTCATCCACAGTTATGAAGGTGTTTTTCATATCAGAACTACACAGCCATGCAAAATTATATTTATCGACCTCTTTCCTGGTGAAAAATCAGTGTTGTTTTAGCCTTTACCTAGATTTCCATTTAAAGGTTTATCCGTAGTCTGGAAACACAATGTTAGAAGGTAAAGATCTATACTATACAGCATGATTTTTTTTTTTTAACCTTTACTAAACAGATATTGGAACTTAACCTCGATGGTACTTTTCTTTGTGTGGAGATATTGATCTCCTTATGCAAAATACTCTGGAAATCTGGAAAAGGTTTATGGGAAAATTGTAACATTCCCTTTGTTAGTGATAGGAATAACAAAGCACAGTTATTCTGGTGGTTTAGCTTAAGTTTGGTCTTTCCGTGATAGGCATGGAAACAAGCTGAATTGACATTGTTCCTCCTATTCTGTGATTTTGTATTTTCTAACTCACTACCATAATGTCTATGAAATATACCAAATTTTTTTTTCTGAAAAAGATGAGTATTCAGGTAATTCTTTGTCTTTTTTTTTTTTTTAAGATTTTATGTATTTGACAGAGAGAAACACAGCTAGAGGGGGAACACAAGCAGGGGTAGTGAGAGAGGGAGAAGCAGGCCTCCCGCTGAACAAGAAGCCCGATGTGGGGCTCGATCCCAGGACTCCGGGATCATGACCTGAGCCAGAGGCAGTCACTGAACCAACTGAGCCACCCAGGCACCCCAATTCTTTGTCTTTGAGGGATGGAGAGACTTGTAAATAATGAGATCCAGAAGAAATCTTTAATTTCATTTACCTGGTAGTTTGAGTTTGATTCTGACTCCACCTTTTTACTGGAACTCCTTACACAAAGATGAAAGGATTGAACTTCAAGGGCCATGTCCTTCTTTCTTCAAAATTAAGAGATAATGTCCCAGAGACTGTTTTTTTCTGCATACAGTGACTCTTACCCTTCTCCAATGGATAGGTACTGGGAATTCATAAAAACATGAAATGTTTGCTTTCTTCATGTCATTCCATAATTTAACTTTGTGAAGCCCAGGTTCAACAGAGGTTCCAATGTCATCTCCACTGTGAAAGTGGGGCCAGTTATATATCTTCTCTAAGCCTCTCCTGCAAAATGAAGATACTAATATATACATTTTTTAGTGTTCTTGTAAAGATTAAGTGACATAAGAGAGGAAAAGCATTATACAGTAGGATCTTAGTGTATTGTTAGTTTTCTGTATTTGATGAAGTACCACTGTATATTAAGTTCTTAAAAAAAAGATGGAGAGATGCATGGTTTGGATGAATATGTGTAGATGTTCTTCCCCGAAATATCTAAAAGATTCATTTTATTTAAGATTGCGATGGACCCCGCTGGAATACATGGAGATGTGACTTAATCACCAGGGAGATAGTATGATATGAAGTGAGACTCTTGGAGATGGGAACCATGCTTCATATTCCTTGTCATTGTTGTAACTCGTATTTAAGTCTAAAAGCATTCATTTGGTCTTACTTCCCTGTCTCCTATAGTAGGTATAGGGTGTGTGTCATTATCCATTCCTCATAGCATCACCAAGGGAAAAGGAAATACTGAAGGGCATGCCCCTTTCTGTTTTGCATCGCTGTGTACTAAACTGTCACCCTATCAACAGGTAATGCCACAAATTGAATGGAACAGGCAGTGTGGGGTACTTGAAAGATCATTACGTGGGTGGGTGGAAAGTCTGAGTTCTAGTTTTTGTGCTGTTTCTAAAAAAAAATCTTTGCTCTCTTTTAAATTACTCAACATTCTTGAACCTCGGTTTCTTCATCTGCTCCACACCAGGCAGTTCCAGTAATTCCCTAATTATTAGACTCTAGGGAGCTAGCATCAGTGATTAGGAGCTTGGCTCTGGGTTTTGTCTGCTCGGGCTTAGAGCTGCCTTCCCTACTTGACAGCTTTGGCACCTTGGCAAGGAACTTAATCTATATAAGCCTCACTTTTTTCATCAGTGCAGTGGCAATAGCCAAATTAAAACCTCCTTAAAGAGTTTGCCTTAGGATTCAATGAGGTAATATATGAAGAGCATTTAGCACAGTACCTGGTCGAATTCTGTGCTCAATAGATATTGACAGGTCTTCCAACATGGCTTATTAAAAAAAAAAAGGTATGGTAAGTATCTCTGATGTTTTTAAAAAGCAGCAGACATTAATGTATGTGTCCCCACATTACTGACCCAACAGCCTAGGTCATGCCCTTCAAAGCTACCAAAGGTAGATGATTACAGAGGAACATCCCACTGGCTTCTGCAAAGAGAGATTCGGTCCCTCTAGCTCCCTCTAGAAGCTCAGTAAATGTTTGACAGTGATAATGTTGATGATTGTCATAGCTGGGAGTTTGCTGGTGCAGACAGGTAAGACTTGGGGACCTTTTTTGGTTTCTGGCAAGATCTGGAAGGCTGATTGCAAAACCTTCGATGTGAGTAAGCTATTCCAGAAATCCTGCCAAGAGGCTTAAACTGCCATAACTAACAAGTCTTGTTTCTTTTATATCTGATGCTTCTGCCATGCATTAAGTCTCTGGAAATTTACCAGCCTAACCACCCGGATCTAGTTTCAGAAGACTGCACAGGTAATAACATTTTTTGATTCCAGGCTCAGGCTATGACTCTTGCGTTTAATTTTGACTATGGGATTTTTTTTCAAATTAAAGATGTTCAGTCTCCACACACACACACAATAGATAAGACAGAGAAGACTTAGAAGCAGCCTGGTGGCTCTTTTCTTTTGATTCAAGTGAGGTTATATGGGTATCTGCCTTAGTCATTGTTAAGAAATTCACACCTTCTCTCCTTTGTAGCCTTCAGACCGAGAAAGGATGTAGTGGATAATGCGGCCATAAAAGTTTATTGGCCAAGAAACATGAAATCAGAACAAAATGTGATGATCAAATGTCCTTAGAATGCAAACAGGGTATTTAGTAGTGACCAATTTTCAAATGCTTGCCCCCAGTATTCCACATACTCACACTCTTTTTCTCTCTCAATCTCCCTCTCTCTCCTGGTGATACCAGAGGGATCATCCAACAGTCATTTCTCCTTATTGAACCCTTTGGAACCACAGCTGTCTAATTCGTACTTTATCCCCAGTTCCAGCACTGATCAGGTACACAGTTAAGGATTCAACACATACTTGTGCAAGGCAAGAAGGAGGCACAGGGAAAGGGGAAAAGAAGGAAAGATAGAGGAAGAAGGAAAAAAATGGATTTCAGCTTACTTCCAACAGGTGATTATATACAACTTTGTTGGTAGTGGCGGTTCTGCAGTATAATTTTGGAAAAGGACAGAGTCTTTTTGTCCTTTTTAAGAACTAGCATAACGGATGACTTTGGGAATGTGTTGAAACTCAGCTCTGCTTGTGTGCTTGAAATGGTTGTCTGAATTGCTATACAAACAGAATAAATACAGTTTTATATTCATCAGCTTATAGGGCAGGGTAGATACTTTTCAAATACGATTTTGAGGGCTTAAATTGAAAAGGAAATCTAATGAATAGGAAGTCAAGCCTCCTTTCTCTTTCCATTCTCATATAGAAGAAAGGAGAATGCATTTTATTTTATTCTTTTTTAAAGAACTTAATTGACCTATTAAAGGGCTTCATTATGCTCTGCAGGACACTACAAAACTTTAAAGATAGATGCATGATTGAGCCAGTAATCAATAATTCTTTATTGAAGTCCCAAATGCCAGAAAGTTCCAACTGCCAGTTTAGAGAGGTCTTCTTGAGGGATTTAATAAACTGCCATCTTACAAAAAGAAAAAAAAAAATCACTGCAGAAGATAAACATTTGTCAGTGACTGGTCACAGGCTGCAAATGTCCTTTCTACAGAATGGAAGTATTATGTGCTTCATTTCTTGAAATATTAGGCCAGCTAAGAAATACAGCCCAGGATATACAACATTTTCATTTTTTTGAAGCTTGCCAGGGTGTAGAGATGACTCTGAGGTCCTATCAGACCACGTCTTTGCTGCTTGAATACCTATTTTTGAATCCTCCACCCCTTTCCTGAACTAAAAGCTGACATTCCAATTAAAGCTGACAATAAATTCAACTCAATAGACCTGAGAATCCCTCCCTCTTAAAACTGTGATATTTCTACTTGATCCATTATTCGTAAATTTCAATTCATTGGCTTTGACCAAACAGTCAGCGTTGTGAATAGGAGCATTGTGTTTAACCTGATCCAAGGAACGGTTATGTCTTTGTAGCCATTTCTTTTTGAATGTAAAAACAGAGGGCTGCTGCTGTGAATTTCAATAAATGTGGCCTGGTTCAGAGAACAGTACTGTATCACTACAGGATGCTGGTAAGGTGAGTCTGAGGTTCTTTCCCCCCAAAGGCGGCTTTGCTCTATGGTAGAGTCAGAGATGGCATTATCATGAGACAGCCTCACGGGCCCTCACCCCCTGGGTATACATCACACCCTCCAGAAGGCATTGATGTGGATTAAAGACCTATAACATCATCTAATAATGCCTGTCTAATGGAAATAGGCATCATTCTGGTAATGTAATTGTGGTCCTTAGACACTTGCAAGTTAGAAATTTGATTTAACTCCTCGTGTAAGAGCTATCTTTATTAAAAGGGAGAGATGGAAAGTTTACAAGTGGCAAGGTACTGAAGGCTTTTCACATCAAATGTCATGGTAGATTCAGATCATGATTTAAGGGGCTAACGGAGCTTGACAGCTCTCATAACCTTGCTGTGCCTTCAGAAATGAACTAGTCAATGTGCTAGAATATGCCCAGATTCTTAGAAGCCGCTGCAGGTCAACAACGTAACTCTTTCTCCCCTATGTGAAAATATTAAAATGAATCTGGTAAGGAGAGAACCAAAGGGGAAGATCGCCAACTACTGAAAACTAGAGAAGAAATTTCTGTTCAAATTTTTGACAATTAGAGGATAAAAATAAGTGTTAAGGTGTATACAGGTTTCTATTTTTTAGCAGTGAGATGTTAATACGATATGGATAGAAGGCATATTACTAAGAAATTTACTATTAAGCTGATAAATTCAGTCTTGTGAGTATAGATATTTTGTACTTAAAACTCTGAAATATGCAGATGATTCTTTTTAAGTTAAAGCAATTGTAATAGGCAGTGTTGTTTGGATATTTACAAGGTCTTCAAGGTCTGGTATTCTAGAGTCATTTTTATAGATTTTTATCTGCAATATTTGCCAGTTTGAGAGAATGCCCACTGGGTTGTTGAAAATTAAGCATATAGGGATATGTGCAAGGCACAGTAATTTTAATGGTAGCAGCTTAATTGGAGATATTTAACTTAGCTTTTGACAAGCTCTAGCCTACATCTCAAACACCGTGATTTCTTTCCCTAAATTTTACCTACAATTGGTACTCTACTTATGTCAAAAAGCTGGTGATAAAATTCTATTGGGAAAGCATTTTAGCTTTAAAAATGGAATTGTCACTGGAGCCTTGTCTGAGAGCCCCCTGTTCCTTGGAGAGAATCTTATTTTCAACCCAGTAATGTTGTATTTGCTTTCCTATGGAGGGGTGCACCTGTACCTAGACAGACTTGTAGAAAATGGTCAAGCTTGACATGGAACTAGACTCCTCAAGTTCAAATCTCATCTGTTCCTTGTTACTTGGTGCCTTAGACAAATTATCATATCTCTGTGCTTTAGTTTTCTTATGTACAGCAAGGAAATAATGTCTACCTTATAAAGTTGCTGGGGAGTTTTAATGAAGTGATACATACAGTGTGCTCCGAACAGGGCCCGGCGTGTACCATGTGCACGTTATTAGCTATTTCGGTTAGCTGTAGACACTGCTTAGCCAGCACCATTTCTGTACCATTTGTCATTGTCTACTAAAAGACTTTGTGAACTCTACTTGTTTTCTAAGTGAAAAACCTAAAAAAGCATGGACCCTGTTACTCAATTGGAAGCTAAAGTCATGATTGACTTACAATGTTCTTTTGTAAAGCTTTTTTTAAATTAGGTAGCTACATTACTAGTTGGTAGATAGCTTGAGAGCAGTGTGCATATTATATTCATCTTGTAATACCTCCACAGCTCCTAACCAAGCATTGAATGATGTGATGAATAAATCTGCCTGAACTACTTCTCCTCTAAGTTTCCATAATAAATATCAGGTTTTATGAATAGAATACCTCAATTTTCCGAAAGGAGATAAACCAGGTAAGGTCCCTACTCAGACTCAAAGGTTGTAAAAACAAAGGCAAACAAAAAGACACTTCTCACACCATTGTTTTGTGTAACACATTAGAAAGAAAGTGGTGATTGTACAAATAGTTAATCTGAGACCCTTTTTAGAAAGTAAAGCAGGTAATAGGCATCTGTAAAAAGTGTCTCTTAGGACATTCTAAGCACAGAGCATAAGGATAATGACCCCTCCATGTGGTTTGTTTGACTCTTGGAATATATATATATGTCCTGTGTCTGTATGTGTTTCCATGTGAGATATGAAATTGTCATTTTTGCAAGCAGAACAAGAGGCAAAGGGGCTCTCATTTTCCCCCTGAGTTATCCTCAAGTTTTCCAGGGAAATTGTATTTCCACCCTGCAACATTTATCCTTGATTCAAAAGTGAATTTTCAAGACAAGAAAATGAGAACAAACAGAGACAATAAAGTGGGGAGGGTATGGGGGGGAGAATCAGAATCATGGGCAGGTGCTTATCTGAATTTAATGAGAAGCAAAGCAACTGGCCAATGTTCCTGGATAAATGTCGATATGCATTATTAAGTGAAACAGTGGTAAAATATAGACTGTCAGAGGCATTTTTCTTCTGGAGACATGGGGAGAATTGAAATGCACTTTCAAAGGAGACATCACTTTCAGCGTTTCTTCAATCATTTTCTGTTTGAAGCTTTAATTACAGTGCTTCTTGCTACCTAACATGTTCAGTTTAAAATCACATCACAAAAGAGAGGGGAAGATGAGGCTGCTCTAATGAACAGCAACCGAAGCACCAGCTTGGAGGTGTTTATTCACCGGGGAGTTCCCACTACATGATTCCTTTAGAGATCAGCATTTTGTTTCTGGAATGCTTTTGTATCACGCATATGGGACGCAACGTTTCTTTAGAGTAATTGCCACGATATTGCTATTGCCAGAGAGGATAATAACCTTTAGGAAATAACGTTTCCAGAAATAAAGGCACTGCTTATACCCATGGTCTTCTCAGGATGGGTAATGTGGATGGCTAGTGACTTCCTAAGCGCTTAGTGTCCTAATCAAAGAAACTATTTAAAAGATGGATCTAAATCTAGATATGAGCAGATGAAGACACATATAAGCACATACATACACAAAGGTCCGTACTTACCTACATGCATGTATGCATGCATATTCATGCATTGATAAGGGTCACAGTTACTCCTGCTGAAGAATTTGTTTTTCAAGCCCAGTCAGTATATACTCTGAACATGTGCTCAGCCAAGGGGGCAGAGGTTCAGAGGACTGACTCAATCTCTGTCTCAGGCTGCTCATGGGTGGAGGTAGACAGACAAGTGAGCAAGTATCATAACCTGTGACGGTAGGGGGGGTGTATGCAGTGGCTTAAGCAAGTAAAAGTGAGCTAGCTTCATTTCCCCTCTGCGACCCTGGAAAGGTTCCAGGAGCAGGTGATCTTTGAGCTGATCTTTGATGAAGGATCAACTAAGCAGACAAGCAGAAAGAGGTCTACCAGGAGCCCTACATAATCACTTCAGGGCTAAGTTGACACCAAAATGAATCTGAGCTCTTTTGTTTCCAGACAGTTTAGATGTTCTTTGAATACATTGTTCTCACTGACCAGAGGAAGGGGAGTCAGGAAGCCAAATCACAGTTCCTTGTAGTCAAGATTATATGCGATATGCACTCTATGTATATATACATCTATATGGAATAAATTTCTTAATTTTTTTTTTTAAATTTTCACTTCATAGTAGTTCATCAAATTAGATGAATCAGATTTTTTTTTTTTTTTTCACATCAGGAAAGGGAGGCTCACGGAAATGGTACCATTTGCACAAGGTCACAGGTTTGATTTCCCTCCAGTGTTGTTCCTGGGACTCACCCCTGGGATCCGGGTCGGCACTGCCCGTGCCACTCTGAGAGGAGAGGGTGCATTCCAGGGTAGATAGAGGAGCCCAGGATCCCCTATGTTGGCAGCGTTCAGTCATCATTAGTCACTAGTGATGGATAACTGGTTAGCATAAGTCAGTGGGCCTGTCTTGATTGCTCTCACTTCATGCAAAATTGGCAAGGCTCTTTATCTATTTTGGAAAGCCCATAGGATTTGAGCAAAAATGTTGACTTTCTTGTAGTTCCGCCACGTCTGATTCCCTTCTCCTCCCAGGAGTTTAAACAAATCTCTTAATGCTGCATCCTCATTTTCGTACTTAAAAGTATTTCTGCCAGACAGACCTTGTCTCTTCTAGTTCTGACTCTTCAGGGTTGGGTAATTTTCTTTTCTTTCTTTTTAATGGTTACTTGTCTACTACCTGTGGGTGGACTTACACTCACCCTGGGGGAACGGTTTTGATTTTCCTCATGTGTACGGGGGTGACCGTGTGACCATATAATTAATTGAAACTAAGTCTGGGATCAGGAAGCATGGAGGAGAAAAACCCTGTAATGTATAAAAATTAAAAGTGATATCACACAAGAAGGGACTGCCTACAATAAAGACAATCTTCTCATGTAGAATCCATGCTCTGTAACAAGGAATTTGTAACAGCTAAAAAAAATAAGTTGCTTATTAAAAGAAAGTTGAAAGATGCTATATGTAATAATGTGACTAGTCTGCCTGATTCTGGATTCTGTGATGCTTGTGAGACATTAAAAAAAAAAGAATATTCTTTTCTCTCTTTTTTCCCCCTACAATTAAGATCTTTTTGACTAAGAAAAAATGCAGAAGAGCAATTACTCCGTTACTTTAATTACTCTCCTAATTATAACGATAACCTTGTCACATTATCATAATTCCCCAAACAGAAAATGCAAGCTCCAAATTGCACCAATATTTGGTAATTTTACCTTGTTAACAGCTCACTGTCAGTGTGTAGAACACTATACTTTTTTCTCATTACCTTTCAGTAGCGTGGTGTCTATTTTTTTTTTTTTTTTTTTTTTTTTTGCCTCCCAAAATGACGTTTCGTTCCGGAAAACACCTTTGTGTTCTAACACCCCATGATTTGAATGCAACTTTTTAACAGCTCCTCACAGCTTCCAAAGCTATCTCTGGAGCAGTCTGTAATTCTCCCTTGGCTGTTTGATGGTGATGGGAGCTGTGCCTGTGTCTGGAGAGGGGAGCAGATAGCCTGGGGTGAAAAGTAGCTATTTATCAAGGTATCTTACAATCTCAGTTTATATTGTAAAACATTACTATGCATGTTCTGTGAGATTATATCCGCTAGAAATTTATCAGCCATTGTCAACACACTGTAAGGAATAAGGATGTGCATTCTTCCAGTGGACTTAATTTTAGTCTGCATTTCTTTGCTCTCGTTTTCAAAGAGACGGACTACCAGAGGCACTTTCTTGATGGTGCCATCTGTTAGACTGTGAATTGTGCAGAGTGAGTACTGGGATTCGACTGGAACACTCATGGGAACACTCGTTATTGTGATCACATCCTGATTCACGAGTCTTGCCTGCGTGGAAATTCTCTGTCCATTCTCATAGCAGAAGATATTGCTGAAAACCAGTAAACTTGCAGAATGGCTGCCTGGTTTATAAGGCAAATGTAGGAGTGAGATAAAATAGAATCATAACAGAAAGAGTTCTAAACATAATGGTAAGTTTCCCTTATCTTAAAATGTATAATAATGGAGCCTGAAAATCATTAATTCTTTAGACAGTCTTAGCCTTTGGTAAAATCATGAAATCTTGGGGGTGGTTGTTATTGTTGTCTTTGTATTTTGTTATTGTCTGCCTCTAGTGCCTTTAAAATCCCAGAAGTCCCCAATTTTAATTCTGTGGGACACTTTGGTCATCATTTTTTTTTTTCCGGTCCTCAAGTTCTACCAATGAAAGATAAGTTGGTAACTCATTTTCCTACAGGGACTATAACTGCCACCCATGCTAAAGGTTACTTTTTTTTTTTAAGTATTTATGTCTTGAAAACTGTAGTTAAGCCTTGGGCTAAATGCAAGTAGCTTCTGAAATGGAATGTTTGGCGATTACCGAACAACTAGCAGAGGAGCATGTTCATGGCAGCAAAGGCATCGTTTCCTTGTAGAAGTTCCCTGGACACCAGGTCAGCTTCTTAAATCCATAGGACTCACTCAGTTTTTCAAAAGGATATTTCATTTCACATAGACATAGGCATTTCTGAAATTCAAACCCAAAGTAATTGGAATGTTATGTAAAAAAAAAAAGTTGAACTTCTTTAATGATCCCTGTGTTTCCCAGGGAGGATGTCTGGTAGTTGGTGCCTAGAACCAGGGTTGGGTCCAGTCTCTACCACTTTTTGGCTTTGAGGACCTAATGCAGGTTATTTGATTTTCTCGCAGGATGGTCTCTTCCTCTGTTACCTGAGGTTCATAATACCACTCATAGACTTGTTCTGAAGATCAAATGAGATGATATTAAGTAGTGGAGAGAGGGAGAGAGTAGATAGGCATGAAATGACAAGTAATTGTAGCTGGTTCCAACTTGACCCTTTGTCCTTTTTTTTTTAATCTAGATACAATATCTCAAATTTATTTTATAATTGTCTTGAAGACTATGATGCTCATGGGCATCAGTTATTCTCCTGTTCTTTAGGACGTTCTTGAGGCACCAACAGTTCAATAACAGGGAGGAATGTCATCACATGATTACATCATGTTCTTCAAGATGAAATCTATTGATGGTTGAGCAATATAAGCATCAAGGAACATAATTGGTCAGAATGAGCCAGGGGAAACAACCCAATGAAATTAAGGAAAGGAAATTTTATACTGTGAGGAAAAAATCAATGGGTTGTAACAGAACCCTACCTGGAGGGACAGAGCTCTTGAGTCCCAGAGATGTAGAGAAGTGATGCGGACTAGAGGAGCCAGGGCTTTTTGGTTTACTTTTCTAAGACTGTTTTCACACTGTTAAATAGAAAGATAAATAAAAATACATGTTTTTTAAATTCATTTTTTCTTACATAAAATTAGACATCCAGAAGCATCAATGGCACATATCACTTTTTGAGAATTACAGTTTTCTAGACACTATTGCCCTACTCAAATGAATCATTACAGAAGGCTTATGAAGTATGAATTATGGTCATGCCCAAATAATATCACAGCACTTACTTCTGTCACCAGAGCCACACAGCCAAGATGAAATTGGAATGGGACCAACTGTATCTGACTCCAGAGTCTATGCTGTTTTCCAAATGTCAGATGCATTGAATGCCACCCACCCCAACTCTTACCTTTTGCAACTGGCTTGGTTCAGATCTTCCATAATCTCTAAACTTCAGTACTTAATGTGATCTTAGAAAAGAAAAACAAAATCAGAGTGGACTCCTCTTGCAAAAAACATGAAATGTCCTAGGTCGAGAGTATGGTTGGATGTGTCTAGTATATTTATATGTTACTTAACATATGATAACTGACTCTAAATGTCATTGAGATACTGAAGTTGAAAGGGAGATAGGTGTTGACACATGTAAAAATCTTAGCAAAAAAAAAAAAAAAATCCTTAGAAAAAACAGTCCTTCATGTGGCTCTTGAAAGGACAGCTAGGGCAGGGGCACTGATACTCTTCCAGAAGATGATCTTTTGTCAAAGGAAGTGAAGGACAGGTATGGGCTCCTCGGTGGCTCTGTTTTCAATATTTATGTGACAAAACCAAAGTAGCACTTGGACACTTACTCTTCTCTGCCTGTACATGCAGAAAGATATAGCCAAATGGTATTTTTTTTCATGTCTTATGAATTGATTTGCTCAATGACTATGTGTTACTTGAGTTCAAGGGATCCATTTAGAAACTTTAGTGATTTTCTAAAAAACTCATAGTAGCAATTTGGGAATGTTAAAATTCACACTGTTTTCCCTCATTTAATACAAATGGACCAACTTAGAGAAATAGAGGATAATAAAAAATTGAACAAAGAGTATCCATCACTAACAACGTGAGTTAGAAACATATTTAGGTAATTAGAAGCCTACATCATTTCATCTCCAATTGACCAACCAAGGCCACTCTAAATGTGTTCATGGAGGACCTGTGTGAGGACATTTTTGTCTGGCAAAAGGGGCTGATATCTGAGTGTGCCATCAGACCATAGGTAATATAAAAATAGTATTTGAAAGCAGGGTTCTGTCATCTTATATGTCTTTTGTAGAACATAGAAAACCATTTTCTTTGTCTTTTGTAGATATAGGTAACACTATTACAGAAAAATACAACTCTACCTGTCATGATTGAAACAAATGATATGTAATTTAATGTAATAGTTCTTAAACTGTGCAGCTCTGTATCGTCCTGCAGATCAGCTTCTTCATCTATATGATAAGGATTATAATAGTGCTGATTTCAAAGGATTTTTTGTAGTGATCAGATGTGAGACTATATCTAAAAGTGATTTGCAAGTTGAAGAGAACTATTCATGTGTAAGTCCGCGTGGTGATTATCATTCTCATTCTATGGGGTAGTTCATACATTAAGTCATATTTCATGTGGCCTGTCTTGTCATAAGAAGTATGGATAATAATACCCAATTTAAATCTATTTCATTTGGTTTCACTAATTTACTGTCTCATATTTCCTGTATAACCAAGAGTTAGTTCTCACATGCAATCCTGGCCTTTCCAAAAAGCATACAACTTAATTTTATAATTTAATCAGGAATTGGGAGATTTTAAAATGTTGCTTCCTCAATATTAAAGATAATTCAAACTCCTGAACTGATGGATTGCACATAATTTATATAATATTAAAAAGGAAGCTGTTGAACTTACTGGCCACTTCATAGTAAGAAGGAGTTAAGAAATCAATCATGTGACCCCTGGTTTTATCTTGTTCCTGTCCTACTATTCCTATGACAGCAAGAAAAGAGTAGTGAAGTTGTGAACTATAGCAGCTGTAGAAACAGAATTGATAAGATAGCTTATACAACAGTCAAGGTACAAAGCCATAGAAATCCTAGAGTTTTGTTTTGTTTTGTTTTTAAAGTAAGCTCTAAGTCAAAGTGGGGCTTGAACTCATGGCCCGGAGATAAGAATCACATGCTCTACTGACTGAGCCAGCCAGGTGCGCCCCCCAACCCCCGCCCTGAGTTTTATTTTAAATCACACTTCCATTTCTCTTGCTTCTATTCTTTTCAAGGATCTTAGGAAAATATGAATGAAATATTCTGTTTTAAGAATTGTTCTTTTTTTTGGGGGGTGGGGAGGTCAGGAGCAGGATGAGGATAATGAAAATCTTCCTGATCTAAATGACATGAAATCTGGGCTGTCATATATTGTTTTTGCATAGGAAGAATGATATTAATACCTCCAGTATGTATGGAGTCATAAAAATAGCTTTTGTCATAATATCTCTTGTGTGCTGTTCCTTTTCTCATAAGAAATCTGTCACATTCATTTTAAGTTACAGTGTGAATATGAGACGAGTGGATTCTGCAGTTGTTTTAATGGGCTGGGTGTAAAAATAATGACCTTGATGGAGCTATTCCGAGTATTACATAGCATCTGGAACCCCAATAGTTTCTTAATCTTACTAATAGGAATATTACCAGCTCCCCAGTATGCACATGACCAATGACCAAATGTTTTTATTTTTAAAATTTTCAAGTCATTTCAGGAACCATATATATAAGGATGCATTAAGACATATTTGCTTGAGAGTTCTTTTGCTCAGGTTATTGGTTTTAAAATACAGGTGGTCAGCTTTTTTAAAGTTGCTATTTTGGGTTGGCATGCTTAAAAGACTCTTGGAAATAGAATAAAAAAGACTCCTACGTTGAAAGAGCTATTGCAAGTCATGAGGGAAAATGTGCTTGACAGGACACTGATGTATTTGTACCTCTTGAATCCATGGGTCCTTGGGAAGGTTTAGAACCTGTAATGGAATTTATTACAAAATGCCAACCAACAGGCCATATCTTAGGGGGAAAAAGTCCTTTTTTTGCTAGTCCTCCAGACAGAAACTTCACTGCTTGTGCAATGTTTTAATAGAGGATGAATAAGTGAAAAGCACCAACTTCTGTAAGACTTTCCTCCACCCTCAACCATTAGAATAAGAAAGATGGGTCTTTGCCTTAGGCCAAATCTAGGCGATGCTCACCAGTGAACCAGAGGAGGAAAAACACAAATGGAGGGAAATGTACAAATGCCACCATGTCCGTATTTTTCTGATGAAGTATCCTGATTATTTATACAATGGAGACTGGAGGACAGGAAAGGTATAATTGGATAGGGATCTACTTTCATATTGGCACTTACCTAATTCCCTCTAGTTGAAGGCCTTAAATAAGGGCACATGAGCCAACAATAGTTTCTAGATGTGTTAGAGAGGGGAATAGTCAGTGTTGTGGACTGAGGTAACGAGCCACACATGCGTGGGTCAGGGGAGATGGTATTCAGTGGATGATGACTGGGTCTGATTATAGAAACTTACAAGGAAAAGTTTTATTGAGAGATAAATGTAGCAGAGTCTTACTCCTATTGGAGACTGAAATCAGCCGCAGCTTTGTATAGAATAAAATGGCTTTGTAAAGGAAGCCAGGGGATCATTTTGATTTTTCAACCCATAAGATAACACTTGGTAAATTCTCAAGGCTAGTTCTAAAGGGTCCATTCTTACCACTATGTAAATGTGTACGTGTGTGTGTGTGTGTGTGTGTGTGTGTGTGTGTGCGCGCATGTATGTATAAGAAAGATGGAAATTTCTGCTTCTATTTTAGTGAAAGCATTTTGGAAAATGCAGTATTTGGTATTATTCAGTAGTTGATCCAGATATGTATGGTAGAGTACACAGGACTTATATTCTTGGCGTGGTTGCAACAAAAGAAAATGTCATCTGGTGGCTGAAAAATAATCTCAGTATTGGGTCCTATTAGGTCTTTGGCATGAATAAAAGGGAGCCTATCCCTTCCATGGAACAGCTTCCCAGGAATGAAGCAAGCGTAAATACTTTTCAGTTTGATCGTTTGTGAATTAGTCATGATGAAAAAAACGGCCCGTTTCTGCCAGATGAGGGTAATGCAGTACAGGACTGTTAAGCAGTATTAATATTTGTGTTGTGACTAAAAAGTAATGAAAATAGTTTCCACGGGTCACACAGTGCTTCTCATGATTCAGCCTGTGTCTTTGAAAGTTGGAGGAAGGACACATCTATTGGAACCTGGAACCTGTTTAAATGAAAAATGTGATGAAGCCTGTGCTCGTTTTTTTTTTTTTTTTTTTTCCCAAAGGAGCTGTGCTGGGGAAGGTGTGTGCAAAAACTTCCATAAATTGGGAGCAGGATTGTGGACTCGAGTTTTACAGAAGTGGTAGAACCATTGTAGTTCAGCAGCCATAGTGACATGTCCATTCAGAACTCGGTGGGCACCTGGGCAGTGCTGTGAACATCACAGTTTTCCCATCATTGGCACGGTGCCTGCCCATACTAGAAACTCCAAAGGGATTTAAACCCTTGAGCTTCCTTGCACACCATTCCTCTTAGACCAAAATGGTGCTTTCTAGGAAGGCAGGTGCTGTCTCTATGCACACTGTGTGCACATGTGTGTCTGCCCACTGTGTGACCATACTGTTTGGATTAAGAGCATGAATTTTGGAAACAGACTGTCTCCACTCAGACCTCAGCTCTGCAGTTTACTAATGTAGGAGACTGGACAAGTTCTTTTATCACTCTGCCTCAGTACCCTGCCTTGTACAATGCAGATAATTATAGTGTGTGCTCTTAGAGTTGGTGTAAGGATTGAATGAGTTAGCATCAGGAAAGGGCTCAGAATGGAGCCTAGCATGAAGTAAATAACCATGAGTGAATTTTGTTTTCCTATAGGGATCAGCAGAATGCTTAGCATGATTAACTTCTGTGAACAGCATGGTTTACACTCCCCCCCCAGGTGAGTTTCAGAAGGCTCCTACAGAGCCTCCAAGCAAGGAGTCTTATCTGGAAAGTAGTCATCCCTGTGCTCCTTGTGCTTGGGCCCTTGAGAATTTGGTCCCTTCCTTGGTTCATAACGGGACCAATAAAGATGAGATAGGGAAAGCTGAACCGTGTTGACTCGGGAGAAGGCAGTGCTGGGGGAAGAACACGGCACGTAGGGCAAGGCACATGGCTTCGTTCTTCTGCCCTAGGCAAGTCACTCACTTTCTCACTGAGTAAGAGTGCCCTGCTTGGGCAATCAAAGGTGCTATTGAATGAATGAGCACTGAAATTAAAAGATGATTGGAAAACTTTAATGACCATGCATGAGGCACTAATATACCAAGATAACGGTCACTGCTAGGTGTATTTCCTAATTAACTTTCCTTTCCTAAGGGCTTTTCCTTAAAAATGTGCTCACATTTGGGAAGCTTGAAGCAATTCTGGACCAAGGGGGCACAGAAAAATGGTGATCCAGCTTCACGCTCAATGTGTGATGATTACCCAATGTTTCTTTGTCTTTTCTTCATTTCCATGAAGCTTGTCTGGAACATATGGTCCCAGTCCTGTGTTCCCTGCCTTGCCATTAATGAGGACACCTCCCTGTGGAACCCTAGCTTGGCTGCTATCTCCTCTTATTCTTGGGATACTTACATTTCTCCTACTATCTTTTGAAAGCCATTTCCATGGCCCATGAAATGGAACAGCCTTTACCGATTTGAAAGGTTAACAGACGTGGTATGAAAGTGCCTGGCATATTTTAGCTGTCTCTCCCTGCTTCTTAATTCTATTAAAGATTTGTAGGTCGGTCTGTCTTTTATCTTAGAAATTGCAGGTTTAATGCAAACTCATCGGTAAACCTTTCATGAGAAATAGTTAACATATTTTAATAGTAATTTCTTGGCAACCACACTCCTTCACTGAAACAGAAGGACTATGTCATGATGGACCTTTGGGGCCTGGAACAAACTCGTGAAGACTCTGTGGGGCAGAAGGAGGGCACCTTAGCCAGTACTGGTGATTACCATTTTGGCTTTGAGCACTACTTTGGGATTTTTAGAAAGAAAAGAACTGCCCAAAGCAAATCTCTCATTACCACACATCCTTGGCAACTCACCATCTATTATCTACACAGACTTCCTTTCTCTAGTCTGGGAAGGAGTGAAGGGGAAATGTGAGCTCCCCTGGTTCCCTGGGCTGACCAGAACATGCACAAGGAACATCCAGGGGTGCAGAACCCAGCGTGGAGTCCTCTGGGCTGGGACTGTGGAACCACGGCAGGGCCAGGACAGCACAGGAAAGAGATCATTTTCGGCACCGAACACCACACTGGAGGCATTCAACTTGGCCCTTAGGGAAGAAAGTTAGAGACAAAGAGATGTGAAGGGCCAGGACACTGCGAGCGCACTTGAGAGTTCTAATAAAAGTCTGCAGACACTCACAGTGGGAAATGCATTTTAAGAATTTCAAATGAGGTTTATTTTGTCCCCAAGCCCTTTGGTTACCATGGTTTGTTTGGGTTTTATCAGAGCTACTGAAAAATACATTTCTCTTGCTAAACGCTGATGAGCCAATGGCAGACTACCAGTCCTGAAGGGATGTTATGAAAGCATTCTTTCTCTGTGCTTTTGGAGGGATTTTGCATTAATAATAAAAATGATCACAAGTACTATCATTACCAAGATGTTTTCTTTTAAAAATTTTGGTCAGTACAATTTGGGGATCATGCTAATTAAATGTGACAGTGAATCTTAGTGGCTTTTATAAAATGTTGGTATGTCCATTTCATCTACCACGGTATTTTTCAAACAGGCTTTCTCCAAATGGTCATATCATCTTTCAACATAAGAAAAAAATCAAGCGTGGAAAGTGACAAGCTGCCTTCACACCAAATAAGACTCTTTATGTCTACCATCCCCCTTTTCTAACTTCCGGTACTGACAGCCATCATCCAAGAGGGGAGAGCTGTCACTTTGACACATAAATTATATCTTGGATCCTTTAAAGATGTTCTCTTGTTCTCTGGCCAGCTTTACATTGGCCATTAGAAGTGAAAGCTCTTGGTTTTCATAGATTCACATTCCAACTCTAGATTAGAATCTATGGGAGATTATTGTAAATAAGTCAGTAGATATGAAAGTTAAATATGCAAAAATTCAACTCCTTTTTCATTTTAGGCATTAGGATTCATTGTTGTACTTTCTTACCTCAAACTGACCACAGTATTGGAAGCAGCTAAATGAATTCACATTTAGAGGTCAATTCTTTTTTAAAACATTCATAGCTGTGCTTTAATTTGTACTCTTAATGAGAGCAAAGAATGAAGTATATGGTTTTAATGAATTCTTTATGTTTGTATTTTTCCTTAAATTCTCATTATTTCTTTGAAGACAACTCTGGTAGTTTAATATATTGTGTTTTACTATTTAAATTTTTTTCTATTGCACTCTGTACTCGGTCAAGAGTTAGATTTTAAAGCCTTGTTTCTTTAAGTGTTTGTGAGACCTAGCTCTTAAGAAAGTGTCTGTTTAGGTTTGTCAGTGGGGTTATGTTTGGATGATACAAAGTGGTAATGGTGTATCTTGGGTCCCGTTGACATCCTGAGGATTTGGAACCCAGAGTTTTTTTCCATCTATTTTGCTCAAGCCCCGAGTGGTTTAAAATGGATATAATTATTTCAGTATGGGATGCTAGCTGCTCATGTTTCTTCTTTAGAAGAGTACAGCATTTTAACACTCACCATAAGATTAGCTCAGGGTTGACTATAATGTTTTTATATTTGTATCTGTTATAACATTTTTTTATATTCTAGAATTTCTTTTAAAATGGAAACTATCACTGGGTATGGGGCATAAATAATGAATCTTGAAACACTGGAAAAATAAAATATTATTATTAAAAATAAATAAAATGGAAATTATCACACTTCTGTATTGGTTTCAGAAACATTAACAAACTATAAACATAAAGAACATTATGGGATAGGAAGAATATTAAATTATTAGGGGGCCAGAGAGTGCATACTATGGCATCTTCATTTAATGGTGCTTAATTGGCCATTGATGAGTGTAGTCCAGTGGGGGGGCTGGTTGATGTGGGAAGAAGAAGGAAGAAGTCCTTTGTCTAAGCTCTGAGCTCATCCCTTCCACTGACATGTCCAAAGGCTATACCAAAGATGGATGTCAAAAAAAAGAAATCAAAGATGATTATTATTTGTCCAGTATTTCATTAACTTTCCTACCATGGTAGAATGGGAAGTGAGGAACGAGATAAGGGAGTAAGAAGGTGGGCTGAGGCAAGGCCACTGGGGCAGAGACGTAGTGGCACTCTTCTCTGACTCTGCATTTCACATCTGAAGAATACAGTTAACACCTTCTTTATCAAGTGTCTCTTGATTCGGGTTTGCCAAAGTTCTTCATGGCTCCTGTTTCCCATGATATAAACCACTTGTCAGGAGACACCGTTGTTTGTAGTCAATGAAATGGAAATGCGTATGTGTATTGGGGGAGGGAGGTGTTAGAGTCAGTTTACTAAGATTGTGTATGCTCTGCACCCAATCTCTTCTAAACAACCCCAGACATGTGTGGGTGGAGTCTTGAAAACGGTCACTGTGATTATCTGACAACTGTGTAGTGCTGAGAACAAACACTAAAATCTTGAGGACCACGGGCCTAATAGCAATGGTCCAGCTTTTGTGCCCGGCATTCAGTGCTACAAATGACCGGGATAATGTACTATCTAACAGCAAGTCATCACTTAGCCCTGCGTTTTCTCATTTCTGCAGCTTTGCTTGTATCAGAAATGGAGGATTTCCTCTTCTCTACTTATCTAAATCGCAGTTCTCTTTCAAGGCTAGTCTCAAGTGGCTTATCTTCCATGAAGAATTCCCAGTCTGCTTCAACTGTGTTAGTTCCCTTTTCCCCTGAGCTCATAGGCCTTTCCAGTTACACCATGTTTCCCACTATCCATCAGCTGTTCATCAGCTACCATTTGTACTTCTGTGTTGTCCTTTGGGGGCATTTAACTGGCGTCATTTTTGTTCACTTCTTACACCGGTATGCATCACCTCCTTAACTGGGAAGGGAGGGAAGCGTGTCTTTGAAGTTTTGGTATTACAAGCACTGATTAATCAGGTCCAATGTTCATTACAGGGGTTATGAAGCTTGCACTGGTTCACTGATTATCAGACAGTTATGGGCTGACAGTGAGTAGGTCTTGATGTTCTTTTCTTGCTCATTCGTTCTGCACTTAGCCAAGCACAGAGCTGGGTTTTACCTCAGTACGACAGATATGTGGTGACCCAATGGACCCACAGAAACACACACTTGTGCTTCTCATTCTCACCATTTAGTGAGCCATGTGCCCTGTCCTGCAGTAGGTACATCCCACCTATTAGCTTAATTTATTCTCATGGTCATGATGGGATTTTTTAACTAAAAAACTAACTTTTGTAGCTAGATGTTGTTATTTACATTTTACAGATGGTGAAGGGGCTCAGAAGGTTTGAATAACCTGCCCAAGATCTCATAGTCAGTCAGGGTGGAACTTGGATTTGAACCGAGGTCTGAGCAACTCTGGAGAGACAGCTTTTATCACCACTTTCCAGTCTACTGAACGTCTATCGCATATAGTCCGTGCTGCCGTTTTAGCTTCCTGTTCTCCACTCTTACAACTGATTAGCCATAGATTCTATGTTAACATCTTTGATGGCTGAGTCATGTTTTTAGACATTTAGAACTTCATAGTTAGCCACCTAGAATTGTCAAACATAGCCTCTTTGGGAGGTAAGTTCTCATTAACTGTACGTGGAAGGATGTTGGGAAGTTATAGTAAATGCCCAGAATATCATAGGAAAGAAATTCTGCCAATAGTAAGATAAGGAAACACTTTATTCCCCCATCACTCCTACCACAGACACAATATACACATACACACACACACACACACACACACACACACACACACACATCCTTGGAAGCAAAAAGTAATTGAGTTTTATATTCAATAAAGTGCAGTTAGGTTTTTCTTTATTCACTTTTATGCTGTGTTAACATTTACTGATACAATGAAGAAATAGCTTACATCTGTTGAGATAATTCCTGATTCAAATGTGCATTTCTTTATGTTATACTGTGATTGGAGAGTTACTTTGTAGCTAAGGAGTTTATACATTAGCTAAGGATAGAAAAATATCTCAGCTCCTTCTGTTGGGTGTGCCAACTCTTTCAGCTGTTACAGAAAGGATGGAAGGAAGAATTGTTTGGAGATGACAGCATGGGGTAAATTCTGGCATCAGGTGTCAGAGATGCTATTTTTGATTGTGCTTCTGATTGCTAATTTAAAGTGAATGATTTTCCCTCAGCATCTTCATCTGGATAGTGAAGATATGGTCCATGATGAAATTTTCTTATTTTTATTTTTATTTTTTTTTAAGATTTTATTTATTTGACAGAGAGAAACACAGCCAGAGAGGGAACACAAGCAGGGGGAGCGAGAGAGGGAGAAGCAGGCTTCTTGCGGAGCAGGGAGCCCAATGTGAGGCTCAATCCCGGGTCTCCGGGATCATGACCTGAGCCAAAGGCAGTCGCTTAACCAACTGAGCCACCCAGGTGCCCAATGATGATATTTTCTTAAGCAGTATTTAGATTTCCATGATCTCCTTTGACATTCTCAAGTTAACACTGTCTTAAGATTTCAGACATCTGACCCACCTCTACAGGTTTAATGGAGTGATTTAAGCCACCAGAGAAATCAAGCTTATTGTGCCTTCCTCATTTCTTTTTTTTTAAAGATATTATTTATTTATTTGACAGAGAGAGAGAGATCACAAGCAGGCAGAGGCAGAAAGAGAGAGAGAGAGAGAGAGGAGGAAGCAGGCTCCTTGCTGAGCAGAGAGCCTGATATAGACCTCAATCCCAGGACCCTGAGATCATGACCCGAGCCAAAGGCAGAGGCTTTAACCACTGACCCACCAAGGTGCCCCTCATTTCTTTTTATTAGTCTGGGTTAAAACAGTCATTCTCAAATATGTGTGCATCAGGACTTACCTGGGAGCAGGTAAACGTAGTGTTGTTTGGCCACTTGGAGAACAAATCTGGAAGGAAAAGTGTCAGGAGTCAGCAAAAGAGCTTCTCGGGGGAAAACCACAAAGCACAGTAGGGATTAAGGTCCTCTAGTTGCACCATTCACCAGCTCAAAAACAATTCATTCAAAATTTGCTCATGACTGCTTGATCATAAGGTTAATAGATTTAATAAATAAAAATGCAGGATGCCCAGTTAAATTTGAATTCTTGGTAAACAGTGATTTTTTTTTTTTTTTTTGCATACATATGTCCTGTGCTCTGCTTGTATCTTATTTTATTTTGCCTAGCGATGTTTCATGCTGTAGAAATTCAAGGTTCTCTTTGCTTCTTGCACAACTGTCAATACTGAGAGTTCAGGAAGGATCCAGATACAAATAGAGGTATGTGGAGGCTTGGTGCTGCCTGTTAACTTGCATCTTGATTCTTTTGAGGAGCATTATATTAGAAAGAAATTTGAAGATGCCTTTTTTATCTTTTATTCATTTTTGTGCCTTTATGCTGCATTTTGCCAGTGTCACATTTGCTTTTATTTCTTAAATGAATCGAAGGATTTTTTAGAGTGCAAAGGAATTTGGCTGCATGGCTCCTATTAAGACAGCACTTCATGTGGAAATTTGTTCCAAGGCCTCTCTGTGGGTACAACCACCTTCTCCTAAATTACAGAGCTCTATTTTGATGTGAGGCTTATGAAGAACCTAAGACCTCCCAGTTGACTATTTGTTGTTTTCCCTAATAGTCATTCCTCCAAATGGAATGTTTCCCACTGTTGTTGAATTGCATCTCTACTCTCCTTTGGAAAAAATTTACCCAGGTCATAACTGGGTATGATAGTCAACAAAGGCATTGGCCATCGTTCAAGAGGAGACCAGGTTATTGCCAAGACCACTAAGATTCATTTCTACTGAAGTCTCTGGGTATGCCCACCTAATTATAGACTGACTCAGCAGGGGAGGCCTGTAGTCATTGGATAAACAAATATTTTCCCATTGGCTTTTATTTAATAAAGTTCTCAGACGTGATTTCTGGTGCATTTAGTGGGTGCACTTGTCTTGTGAATATTATAGATACTGACCAAGAGCCTGTAAAAAGTGGTTGTAATTGCCAAGGAAATAGTTCAGCTCGCTGGACCCAACCTTATCATCACCTTGAAGGTTGTTAATTCCCAACCTTTGCTCCTGGGCTTTTTGCCATCTTACTGAGATCTCAAAACCTGGACCCAGATCATTCCACACAGTCCTTGTGTGTGCCACAGTCCCAGTGTTATACTGTAGGTAAATATTGAATGTGTATCTCTGATACTTCTGGGTGCCTTGGAGTGGAGTCTGGGTGGGTGCGGCAAGGGACTTTGTGACTTACAAACCCATGTCTCATTTTCTGGAGCTGATGACAATTTGATTAAAGTCTTACATAAATATTTCTTCAAACTCAATATCTACTAGTACCTCCATCTCCTCAAAACATTGTTTTAGAATGGATTAAGGGCTTCTGCAGCTCGAGAAAGACAAGATGGGTGTCCCCAAATTGACTCACCATTTTTGGGTCCAAGTTAGGTTGGAACTAAGGCAATGAGATAGTTCTCTGCTTTGGGGCAGGCACGTGGGCTTCCCTAGTAGGAATCCCATGCAAAGGGCAGCTAACTGGATTGTGAGAGAGGAACAGTTTGGACTCCTGAGACCCCCAACCAACATTGCCTACAGGAGGTATTGAAAACCCTGCCTCAGACCGTCCTCCCCACATCCCTCACCTTCCCAGAGCAAAGGACTGAGTATGTGCACGAGAGAGACAGAATGGGGTCTGCCTTTGTCTCACCTCAGCCAACTTCTAGCCCTACTTCCACTGCTCAGTGCCTTCATTTCCTAGTGTCACATTGTTCATCTGTAAAGAGATGATGATATTACCTGCTTGGCTGGGCTCTCTGGAAGATGAGAGCAAATCATATATGTGAAGTGCTTAGCACGATGTCTGGGAGACACATAGCTTTTAAGGAGTTCAGTAAACCTTAATTCCCGCTTGCCTGTAAAACTCCATTTGTGAGGGTCTATTGTAGCATTGGAAAGGACGCTTACTGCTCTAAGTCTTTAAAAGGTTATGCATGACCTTGTTTATTTATTGTCTGCACTTTCTCCGATCGACCGTCGGGTTCACCAGTGACCAATCTTGAGCTAAAATGGTCTTCCTTTCCTTACAATTTGTGCTGTTGCTTGACATTCTGGCTGCCAGAGGCAGCCTCAGAAACTCATGACCCAAACTGTACTTTTTTTGGGGTTTCTTTCAGATTCACTGCTTCTTTAATTACGTGTGTTTTCTTATTTTCCTTTCAGGCCAAGAGCTATGTATTTTTATCACCATGGTTATTTTCTGATGTTTTAAAGTTTTTGGCTGTTTTCCTCTATTTGAGCTTAGAGGCAGGGATGCTGTATTTACTGTCTCCAAAGAGTAGACAGAGTGACTTACATTTATAAAGTGCTAAAATATTATCATTGTTTTGTGGTTGGTGCTTGCAAACTCAGAACTTTACATGTTGTTAAGAGCTTTCAACACCTTCTTTTCCTCCTTTGAAAAATAATCATCATATTGCCTCTAGCGTTCTTTCGAGGAAAGCCAGAGATTACGTTTTCCAATTTCTGAGCCTCTAATCCCTAAAGCAATGGCACTACAAACTGCTTGTACCTTTTGGGGGTAAGTTAACAATCCATTTGTCTTTTTTGTCATCAAACTCATTCAGATTTACAAGGGCCTTATAGACACCCCTTGAAGGCATTCCAGACCCCCCCCCCCCCCCCGCAAGCACGCACACACTGTGCTCAGAAAGCAGCAAACGTTCTGATGGCCAACCCGAGTCTTTGACCTGAAAGTCACAAAAAGAGTATGTGGTTTGTATTTCTGTCCAGAAAATGTGAAAAGCCAGCTCTGCCCCTGATCTTAAATATTGCTATTCCTCTAAATATAGCTCCGGACGTCTGTCAGTGAACTGTGACGTTCTTGTTAAAAACAAAATGGAAATTCAGATCTCACCATTAATGAAGAGTGATTTGTAACTCAGTGCCACTTGCATTTTTCATTTTGGGTTGGCAAAAGCACGCCGGTGGGATTCCGTTCTGGGTAGCTCCATCTAAATAATTATTCAAAGGCTATCAGCCCTTATAATTCTGTTGTCTCTATTTGCTGTCAGAGTAGAAAACTACAAAGCTGAATCGATTTTTTAAAATGTATTTTTATATTTTGTCTGTATATGGAAATACGGAGGAGAGGAAGTGCAAGGACTCTTTTTAAATGACCTATGAATCCATTTTCTCCTGCAGCGCTCTTACCAAACTCCTGTTGACATTCAGGAGAGGCAAGCGCATCAGGAAGAGGAGAATTCTAGTCACAAGCCTACAGTTGCTGTCATTACAAAGGAGGTGCACGGATCTTTATTAATTCCCTGCATCCGTGCTCCCCTTCGATATTGTGCTTTCTAGGCAGTATGCCCTTTATTAGTCAGCTTATTAGCCTCCGAGGACCAGGCCCTGCCTTCAATATGTGTGTTCTACTTCCTCTACTGTCAATAGGGCTTGAGTGAGAAGGTCAAGGACAGACTTGCTAATGGCAATCACTGCCTTTGGAAGAGAGAGTTTATCAAGCTTTGAGTTGAGGAGGAAAGAGTCAGATATGTTTATTATTGCCTAGGTGCTGCCTTTTTGATTGTCACCATGCACGAAAGGATTCCCAGTCTTTTTTTTTTTTTTTTTAAATACATGGACACCTTCCGCGGGCCCCATTTCTTTGTGCGACTCTTCAGAAAGCTGCCAACCATTCCATAGCAGCAGCTCTTGTGGCTTGTACCGGCCCGAAAAAGCACAGGCGTGCCTTGTTAACTAGGCAGTGTAAAAGCATATTGCAAACATTATTATCAGATGAGAAGATCTTTATAAGTCTATAACCATTTTGAATAATAATGGCAGCAGTAACAATGATCACTGGCGGATGATAAACCCAGGCCTGGATGGCTAAGTGGCTGTCTCTGAGAAGTCTCCTTGTAAATCAGAGGCAGGGCGGCAGGAAGGATGCATCAGCCGGACTTGCAGGCAGAGCCTCCTACCCCTGACACCGGCAGGAAAAATAGATGCCACCGCAGCATAGGGCAGATGGGGATCAGGAAATGCAACAAACCTTTTGAAGGAATTGTTTGGTTATTTCACATGGTTACTCTATGCAGCTCAACGTAGGAGCATTCTTTTCCAAAAAAAAAGTATGGTTTCAAAGTATAGACATGCACAGTCACAGAGGGAATGCCAAGAGTCACACAGAGATGCCGTATTGCAGGGTTAATCTTGTCATGGTCAAAGGGGTACATCGAGTCTACTTGAAATCTCCATGGCTGGCCCTGCTCCTTAAACCCAGACCAGCCCTCGAAAACCTGCAACCATCCTATAAACCTTGGAAATATCTATGCAGCAGTAACACATCCCTCCCCGTTGAAACCCTGTATCGTCTGATCCTCCCCACAGCCCTGATAGAAATCAGCTTTTGGAAAACACTTTGAATTCTTTTTTTTGAGATGACTGACATCTGCAGTGAATCTCCACTCCTCTTCTACTCTGCCCTAAGCATGGGGTCCTTCTTCAGCTGGCCTCGGCCGATCTCATGTTCCCTTTTCTGGCAGAGCTGTCTTTGAAGTACAGAGGCTGGTGGGCGTGGGGGGCCAGCAGGGAGGACTGGGAGCCAGCTGAAATTCATGCTGCTTGGTGGGATTACAAGTTCTCCTTAGGTCTCTTTCTTTTTCAATACATATATTTACTTTTATTTTGAAACGTATGCCTTCTCTTGGCTAAAGTAAGAGAGAGCTGGTCAGATTTTAAAGAATATCCCAGAGCGATCCTGTTGATGCATAGCTGACTGTGATAAGCAGCTGTCACCAAAGTTATCAGTGCCAGGATTTGGAAATTGGATGTAGACCCCTTTTACTTAGGCGGGGGGTAGACAAGAGCTGGGAGGTATGGGTGCCTGGGTGGCTCAGTCATTAAGTGTCTGCCTTCCGCTCAGGTCATGATCCAGGAGTCCCAGGATCGAGTCCCGCATCAGGCTTTGTATTCAGCAGGAAGCCTGTTTCTTCCTCTCTAACTCCCCCTGCTCAGTGTTCCCTCTCTAGTTGTGTTTCTCTCTGTCAAATAAATAAAACTTTAAAAAATCAAAAAAAGAGCTGGGAGGTGTCAGAAAATTTATAAATGCATCATGATGCCCTCTCTTCCCTACTATCTTGTTTTCCAGCTACCCAGAAAAAATTACTTTACCTCTCAGAACCTCAGTATTCCTTATGTGTACAATGGAAATCAAATTCAGCTCAAAGAGCTGTTTGGAAGACGAAAGGACATGGTCTTTTAAAGCCCTTTAAGTAGTTTCTGGTTTATTTTAACAGCTGAAGAACCTGAATCCTTCGTCATTATCAGGACCGTACTTATGGTGCGGCATATTTTTATTAGAAGATGAATAGGGATCTAGAGGGCAAGAATTGACAGGGTCCTTCTTAAAAGCAACACCATTGGAATAATAATGAATACTCTTGTGAATCTATATGCCAATAGTCCAGACGAGGAGGGGATGGTCAGGCAATGCCCAGGCTACTGGAATTTCCTAAAATAAATATTTCTCTAATGAGGGTGCCTGGGTCATCGTAGATCTGTCCTTGAGCGCTCAGCAGTCTTGGTTTGCGTTGTCTCAGTTTTGTCACTCAGATTTGCATCTTGTCTTTCTTTCTGTTTTTAGTTGTTTGGATTTCTCCCAAGGTATTTGTGGCTCAAATTCCTTTTGGACTCTGAGGCTGCCTTTTTTACATAAGCCTTGGATTGGAATCAATAGAATGTGCCAGGCACATGCAGCCCAATGGCAGGTGGGTGTGCACTGGACAGTGTGCCTGATTTGCCTGACAGGAGCAAATTTAGGCCAGAATTAATGAGCCAGAGAAGGTGCTGTTGGTGTGGCAGGATTTTTGCAAAGTTTTCAGAAGCACTTTTGTTTTCTCCTTCTAATGGGATCGTGTTTGCTCAAGACATTTGTGTTCGTGTCTATGCCTGTGTGTGTTGTGTGTGTGTGTTGTGTGTGTGTGTGTGTGTGTGTGTGTGTGTGTGTACATACATTGACTGTGACATCCAGCTGATTTGTGCTTGGGAAATAAACTTAACACACACACCTAAAAAATTGGGTTCATAAACCTCAGTAGAGTTGAGTTTAACCTAACAGTTTGTCTTGGACTGTTTAATGTTCAAGGAGAAGAAAACACTCCAGCGGTGGTGAGTGAACCCCTGAGGTTTTTGTTTACACTTATTAGGACACATTCCTGTTGTAGGAAGAGCAATGTCAGAAAACAACGGGTCAGCCCAAGAGAGGTCCTCTGGGTGAAGTGAATGGAGTTACAGCCAGGACTCCTGTGTTTTAGTCTTGCTTCTGCTGTTTAACATGAGAAAAGCACCCCCTTTTGACCTTTTTTTTTTCCATGTAGGTCTTTCCTTATGCATCAGGGGGTCAAAAAGGACTAAATAGGGAAATGCAAGTTAGGGAGCTGGTGTACATCATAGCTACTCCCTCAGTGGAGGCTTTCTAGCTCATCTGTGGAGAGAGAAGAACACAGCGATAGTTCTAGTTTCTTCCCTGCTTGTATTTTAGTTGGTCTTTGTGTTTTTCTTACCCTGTGTCTG
Source organism: Spilogale gracilis (assembly GCA_004023965.1). Classification (NCBI taxonomy): domain Eukaryota; kingdom Metazoa; phylum Chordata; class Mammalia; order Carnivora; family Mephitidae; genus Spilogale; species Spilogale gracilis. The sequence continues at coordinate 164,337 of PITA01000769.1, read as the reverse complement.
GAAACAGGCTTTCTCTTGTTTCAGCTTTGGGTTTCAAATAGAAACTCAACTCTGGAACCTATGCTTTCTAATCCTTGACCAGGAATGCCCTTTAAATTCCTCTGACCTCCCACAGTGGGATGATATTAAACATTCTGATCTAGATTTGGGCAAAGGATGAATAAAATGGAAATGAGGCTAATGCAAATTAGCTTCCCATTTGTTTGGAGATAGTCCGGGACAGCAGTGGTGCTGGAGTATTCCAGGATTCTAGAATAGAGCAAGCAGTGCTCTGAATGACAAGCCCGTGGCTTCACGTGGCTCGTTACAGGATGCCACTTAGACCAGAGAAGGCCGACCTCTATATTTAGTGGTCAAAGAAAGGAAAACAATAGTTTGACAGTACCATTGAGTCCCAGTTTAAATAGTTTAGAAAATTCTACCATGTCTCCACTTCTCAGAACAAATCTACGGTTGTTCTCTTCCTTTGGTTCAAAGCCTTCATCCTCATGGACATTAATAGTGATGAGTGCAGTGATGTTAGCATTGGAGACTGATCCAGGATGAAGACTTCCATTTTCTTCTGGAATAAAAGGTTAAATTCTCCCTTTGCCACAGTGATAAGGTTTGTTTTATGGTAGCAATTATTTTTAAACTTATAGAAATCGATTTCAATAATACAATTATTAATTTTTATTCAGGAAAAAAAAGTGAGCATATTTATGGGGATTCTGGGCTGCCCAGAATTCCCGTGCCACCTATCACTGGAATGAAAAAAAGAGATCCAGTGTTTGGGGTCATTTTGCTGGGTTATTTCTTCATATTATGCCATGCACAATTAGGGCACGTGACAAAAATGATTCTGTCATTTTATTTCAACTTGAATTGTAGCCTTTGAAGGGATGAAGCCTTTACTGTGAAGGACAGCTATACCTGTGAGTGTGGATGAATCCGGCATTAGCCTCTGTTTCACTGCAGTAAGGGGCATGGTTTTCTTTTTGTAGAGTTCCTAATTTATCCTGCCTGGTTTTGTCTTTGTTTTCGTTTCGTTTCTGTTCTTGTTTTGGGGGATCTTGTTTTTGTGTTTGTTTTTGTTCTTGTTTTTGATTTTGTTTTTGTTTTTGTTTCTGTTCTTGTTTTTGATTTTGTTTTCTTGGAGGGTCGGTAAATGCAAAGTATGGTCAGTGCGGTCCATCAGTGGAAAGAGCACAGGCTTTAGAAGAAAATCTCATTTAAAATACTTATTTGACCATTATTTTTCTGAAAATACATAAGACATCCTTCAGGGAGGCGCCTGGGTGGTACAGTTGGTGAAGCGTCTGCCTCTAGGTCCCAGGATTGAGCCCCTGCATTGGGCTCCCTGCTCAGGGAGATCTGCTTCTCTCTCTCCCTCTGGCCTCACCCCCCCTCATGGTCTCTCACAAATGAATAAAATCTTAAAAGAAAAAAAAAAAAAGAGGAAGAAGTCCTTCTGGAATATTCCTAGGAAGTTTAAATGAGAGGCTATTTATAGGGAAGAGCTCCTCTAACAATGGAAGATACTAACAGGTACCACCCCACTACCTGTGTGATATACCAGACTTGAGGTATGCCCAGCTCCTGCTCTTAGATGCACAGGCTGGTGGTAAGGCAAAATGAATGGAGTTTTGATTTAATTCTATTCAATAACTAGATGAGCATTTGATATAATAAGTCCTTACCATTCTGTGATGTGTGTGTATGTGCCTGTGTGAGTGCGAGATGGGGCAGGGGGTCTAATGTTTTTTTGTTTTTTTGGTTTTTTTGACTTAGGAGCCCCTATAAACGTGATAGAAAGCTTGAGCTGAGGAAACTAAGAAAGAAGTAGAAATGATTTGCCCAATTATTCTTGGAAGTGTTTTTTGGCCCCACTCATTGATTTTCATTTGTACTTAGTGTTTGTTTGCGACAGTAGAGCAAAGTGGTTAAGAAGTCTAGAATCAGGCCAATCTGGATTGAAATTCAGGCATTTATTAGTATTTATCTTGAGTCAGTGACTTATCTGCTGTGGGCTCAGTTTCTGCATTGGTATAATGGGAATAGAGAACTGACTCTACAATGTTTCTGCGAGATTAAATAAAGACATCTGAAGTGAGGCGTCTGGCACATAGTTAAGCATTCAGTAAATAAATCATAGCTACTGTTGCTGTAATCATTGCTAAGATGTGTATGATGGGGATAATAGTCTGATCAGATGCAGTCATTGTGAGGATTGCATGAGATACTCATGCATTGATTTGTCCTGCAAAGAAAGTAGTCAGTAAAGTCCAGCCATTTTTATTATTAACTCAAAATGAAAGCACCTAATTCTGAGAGAGACACTAAGTAGTGTCTGTGGACAAGAACACGGTTTTAAAGGGGTCTGTGTAGGTTAGATATATTTTAATTGCTTAATTTATTTCCACAATATTCTGTATAATTTTTTCAGAATAAAAATTATTTATTGTTACACTGCCAAATGTTGGAGGTTAAAGCTAAGCTTGTTACACACCATCCTCCTATGACTTATCGAAAACAGAAAAGAACCTACAGAAAATTCCCACGCGAGGAGTAAGATTGTCCTTGTGAAGGGTTAGGGCTGCAGCACCTGCATGCAGAAAACCATTGAAAGATAATCTCCACAAAATGCTGAAAATTACTCGGTGGAGGTAAGGGGGTGGGGGGCAGATTGACCCTGAAAGTGAAACTGCCTCTCCCAGTGTTTCCAAAAATAAATAGTCAAGGGCCATTTGTTTATGTATGATAAATTAATTTTTATTCATATAATGTTTATACTATGCTGTAATACTTAAAGAAGCAGAAGTAATGAGAAAAAATACAGGATGTCCACGTATTTTGTTACATTGGAAAGTAAGGAAACACTTTTAACCCTTTCAGAATCCTTGCTATTGGTGAGCTAAATGGGCAGATTTCCCAAATAGTAGCAATCAAGGAAATAACCCGTTGAGTGACTGATGGGCACTCTTTTCCATGAACAGAACACAAAATGTGGGTTAAAGCAACAGATTTTGGGAGCAGAACACTCCCACTTTGGCAGCAGTTACTGGAAACTCCAGATACACTCAGACGAAGGCAGAGGATGCTGTAGGGAGAACCTCCAAGCCCATCCCAGAACTCCTCCAGGACCAAGTCAAGATCAGACTCCAGGTCCACTTAAAGGATATTTCTTCAAGGCATTGCACTAAGAAGAAAAGATCGCTTCTTTTATATAACATCTTTCTGGAAAGGGCAAAAACAGGAACCTCCTGAAAAACCAAGGACAGAAGAAAGAGGAAGTGGGCCTTTCTTTTTTCTTTTTTCTTTTTTTTTTTTTTTTTTAAGTGGGCCTTTCTTAAGCTAATCAGAGTCTGATGATAGATAGATGGATGTTTTAAGAATTGGCGGTGATTGGAGCTAGTTTTTTGGTATTAATTGGCTCCTGCGGTGCACTGGACTGTCCCTGCAGGGGATTTATTTATTTATCCCTCAGAGAATAAGGGCCCCCTGTTCCCTGGAACCTGTGAGTTTCCAATCTAGGGAAGCTTCCACAATTAAATTGCTCTCTTGTTTTAACCTCTCTGTTTAAGCTTCGGGGAACTCGGGGTCCATAGCTACCTGCCTTACAAAATGCAAGAGTTGATTAGCATTGGCACAAGATTAGGAAATGTCTTTTATGAATGAGATGTGCACATACCAGGTTGTACAGTAGTGACCAGGGGCACTGCGCTTATTTCCCTGTTTAATTAGCAGAAGCAATGACATGGAAAAGAAATGCTGGGAGGTATAAATGAGAAAAATGTAGGATCAGTGAAAGCCATGAAAGGCATTTTCTAGTGGTGTCTTCATTCTTTACTTGCATAAAGCAGTGACAGTGAGGGCCTAGGTTGGGTGACTGGAGAGGGTCGGACTTGGAGGTTCTTCCTTTGCCGTTTCTGCAGCATCTTCTTCCCTTCCTGTCTTTTGGGAATGACAATGTGCCCTCCAGAGCCACAGAGGACAGACGTTCTTCTCTAGGCTCCTGTGGCCGCTTCTCTGCTCACAGGGCAGCCCCTCCTGGGTTCAGCAGAGAATCCCTCACTGTGCAGGAGCTGGCCGCAGATGCCCGCTAACACACAGCTGAAAGCTGCTTTTATGAGCCTTGCAGAGTCCGTGTGCATGTCTGCAGCTGCACGTCTGTGAGAAGGCGGGTGTGTTCGGGCATCGCTGGCCCCACCTTCGTCAGCCCCTCTGTGTGGGAGCTATATGAGGCTTTTGTGCCCCCTGTTACTTTTCATTGCAAATGGGGCATCATCCAAAAGAGCATGGACAGGGTGGGCTGGAAGTGAGGGGGGTATGGGAGAGACAATGAATAAAGATATAAGAGGACTGAGGAAAGGCAAGAGACAGGCGAGGGCGTCTGTGGCAGGGTGAAAGGATATTTAACGTAGAGCCAGGAAACGCGGTTGGCCTTCTGCTACTATGGACTGGCCCTGCAACCTTGAACCCTGGTTTCCCTATTTGTAAAACGGTGGTCTAAACAGCTACCTGCAAGGTGCAGGTGAGATGAAGGGAGCTACGTACTTGTGGAGTCATCGGTCATCAACACTCAGTAAGTGTCTCCGGTCCCGAGCCTTCCGAAGTCATCCCTCCGCAGGTCTGACTGAGTTCAGGATCTCCCCTCTGGGTTGAAAGAGCAGTGCTGCTTGTTCAAATGTTTCATTTCTCTTACTAATCTTTTTCAGATTTGGTTCAACCCAGACTATCATTTTTCAGGACAGTATTTGTATTACGAGTATGCTGATCCTGCCTTCTCTCAAAGAGGACTCAGTAGTGTTTGGTTGTAATAGAAATACTAAAGTTATCCTTGTTTTCAAAACATGAAACTTATTTCATTTTCTTTTTATTCTTTTTATTTTTTTTAAAGATTTTATTTATTTATTTGACAGAGAGAGAGATCACAAGTAGGCAGAGAGGCAGGCAGAGAGAAAGGAGGAAGCAGGCTCCCTGCTGAGCAGAGAGCCTGATGTGGGACTCGATCCCAGGACCCCGAGATCATGACCTGAGCCAAAGGCAGAGGCTTTAACCCACTGAGCCACCCATGAACCTATGAAACTTATTTGTGATCACAAATATGACGAATTTATTTGCAGATACATAAGTAAATCCAAAGTGAAAGAGTAAAATAACCAACAGTTGTAATCTCATACAGAGAATCATTTTGTGTGTGTGTGTGTGTGTGTGTGTGTGTGTGTGCAGGAGAGTACACGTGCTGGGTATTTTATTAGGTATGATATTACTAAATGTGTTATTTGGAGCTCTAGATTCTACAAAATAAAGTTTGTTGAGATTAAGGATGGATGGATTTTATTTTCTTCATATTTAGATATACCTAAATCTTCAGAGATTTGACAGTGCCATCTGGTCCTGTTTAGCTGAAGAGCTGGGAAACCGAGGATGGGCACTTGCATTTTCTTTTCTTTTCTCCCCTAACTATTGAGGGAATAATTGACAAATACAATTGTGTATACATTTTCCTTTTTTAATGTCCTTTAGGACTATCATTGTTTCAGCTTTCCTGCTAGTCAGCAATAATGACAGCAAATATTTTTATATTATTTACCTCTTCCACATTGGTTCTACTTGTCACACACACATTTACATAATACATATATACACACATGTATATTTTATATATACCCTCATGCATATGATTTATATGCAATTCTTAGAAAAGGTAAGTGAGGCACAGAGAGGTTAAGTAACCTGCCCACAAGTCACACAGCCAGTGAACAGTGGAGCCAGGCTTCAACCACAGGGGGCTGTGCAACCTGAGCTTTATCAAATCCACTGACCTTATTGACAATGCTGGTCTCAAAAATAATGCTCAATGAATGGGCATAAAGTTTCCATTTTACAGGATAAACAAGTTCTAGAGATCTGCTGTATAATTTTGTGCTGATAGTTAATGATAGAGTAAGATACACTTAAAATTTTGTTACAGAGATCTTATTCACTGTTCTTACTACAATAAAATGAAAGTTTTTTAAAAATGGAAAAGAAATACTTCCCCGAATTGGTGTTTCATAATCCTGACAAAACTTTATCACCTCTACTTCTGTGGCGATACTTCCACAGTTTAGGAATTGAAAATATGATGTTTTGTTGTTTATTTCAAGGTAAAAAGTAAAAACTTGAAACAGGGTCTTTGTTTAATATTTTTGTTGTTGTAGTTTAAGAGTTGAAGTTGAGAACACCAGTCAGGCAAATTCTCCTGGGCGTGGTAGACATGGAATCAATTTAGTAATGATCCTGTCATTTGTACAATGGGGCCATGATATTTCTCAAAGTCAGAAGGAAGGAGTTCACATCCAAAAGGTCAACACAGGAGGGAAAGCTGGTTCTCAGAGAATTGAGGTGAATCAAAGTAATTTCCAGGTAGTGTATAAATGTTAATGATAGAGATTTTTTTTTCTTTTTTTTTTTTCTTTCTTTCTTTTTTTTTTTTTTTAAGTTGGCTTTCCTTTTTTCCTTTATAAGTCAGTATTCTCCAGTTAGGCTATAGGGGAATCTCACTCTTCTATATAACCAATATCTTACTTGATATTTGGCCTTTGGTTATATCTTTGGTAAGGTATATAATTTCCAGTTTTACCATCAAATGAGGAAGTTCACTTACACACATTTACATTCTTTCAGCATTTCGAAAATGGGCAGAAGTAGATGTTAAGCTGGAAACTGCTTGGTCATCCAGTTTGTAGATGGTAAGGAATGAAGGGAAAAAAAAAAAAAAAGGCAGAGTTCCTGTTGGTCACTCTAATTGACCCGGACAGCAGACACCGATGTGCCAACAGCTCCAGAGAATTCTTGTGAAAGAGCTACTTCTGCCACCCGAGATTTTCCTGATTTGTTTTGTTTGCTCATTTGATGTATAATCTTGTGGTTTCTGACCCCCTTCACCATCTAAAGCAGAAAAACATATTAGATTCTTAGGTCATTTTAATTGGAACATTGCTCTTCAAGTCCAAACTATTGCAACAAATTAAAGTACCTGACTGGAATTTTTTTTTTTTTTTTAAGTGAACACTTTACTGTTTCTGAAGCCTGAACACAGGGTCAGCAGACAAATGCAAACTGTCCCTTTAGATGTGGTCAGAGTTGACAGTTCAAAAGAATAAAATTAAAACACTTTAAGACCTGAAATAAAAACTCATCCTTGGAAGAAGAGCTCATATTTCAAAGATGATATTAAAATGATAGCAATTTTTAATATTCCCTTTTAGCATAAACTTTTCCTGATTAAACGCTACCCATGAGGCTATATTGTCTTCATCTTTTTAGTGAGATCTCTGGAACTCTTGCGTGGTGAATGATGAAGAAACGTTCCAGGGGACTGCTTTCATTTTAGCTTCCTTTTTTTATTTTTAGTGATGGGATTAGATTAAAATATTCTGAAATGAACCAAATTTGACTATTGAATTTTATTTTGTAGTATATTACAACTTGAAATGAGTGATTCCTCTGTGGCCTCTTAGGTTTTCTGTCTTCATGCGTTGTTAAGTGAAAGATGCAAGCACTGGTTTTAATACAAATTAATAGAAAAATACTTCCAATCCAATGAGCCTTCCAGGAAGTGGATGAAATGCTTTGCTTGGATGATGTCTTACAATATCTTCCCCTACCTTTCAAGATAGGTTCTGTTACATTATTATTACCTTTATGTGGATCAGGAGACCTGGGCTTCCAGAAGGTCACTCTCTTGTTCAATGTCCTATGACTATTTCAGGGTTTCTTCACAGCAGTGCAATTGACAATTTGAACTGAAGAGCTCTTTGTTGTGGGGTGTGGTGTTGCTTCAGGAGATTGAGCAGCATCGACGGACCCTAGCCACCAGATGCCAGTGGTACTCTCCGTCATGACTGTTGAGGATATCTCCAACATTGAGGGGGACAAAATGGCCCCTTTTGAGAACCACTGTGCTGCTTGTGTGGCAGAGCTTGGGAGTGTCTTAAGTTAATTCCCTTCCTCTTAGCTCCCCCTTTGTATACCTTCTTTCTGTTCATATAGCACATAGCTATAGCTCTTTTAGCTCTTCTTGTCTCTTTCTCTCCCCTGCCCTTTCTTTTTTTCTGAGCTTAGAGTTTTGGCCCTTAGTAAGTGCTGACTGTGTCTGCTTGTTCATCTCAATGATGGGTTAAAAAGGGGGTAGGGGTCTGTAGTCCCAAAGAGCAGCATATACAGGGCAGCGTGCATGAAGAAACATACAGGGAGCATTTTGTAAATTGCTCATCTCACTTGCCTTGCTCTGCTTGGTGTGTGCTTGGGTCACGTAGTAGTCATGTGTTCACAGACTAAACTTCTAATCACTCTTTCCTATGAATTGCTGCGTGGCCTTGAGCAAGTCACTGAATCATCCGTGTTTCCTCTTTTTTTGTTGTTTTGACACAATGAGATCCATCCTATTATTGTAATGCCTCTTACTTTTGACTTTGGAGAGCGGTGAGATGTGAACTACAAAACATTTGAAAAGAATTTTGAGGTATCCAATTTATTGAAAACTAAATGTAATTTTTGAAAGACAAATCATTAGTCAGTGAAATTGATTTTCAAGATGAAATGGTCCATTTGTCCACCATTGAAGAAAGCCAGGAGGAAGCATCAAGGCTCTCCCAAGCTATCCTCAGCTTGCGGAGGCTATCCGTTTTCTCAGGATTAGACACTTTTTCAGGCTTTATAGTCACTGAGGATTTGGACAAATATCATTTTGAAAAAATGGAATGAAAGCACACATCAGTGGTGTCTTGATGTTGGGTGTCATCTGTTCATTTCACAGAAGCCGAGGACATATTTGCCCTCTTCCAGTGGAAGTGTGTTTGAAGTGCATTGTCCTGTGGGAATTCATTCTCCACAGAAAGTCTGCTGTGAAAAAGAATCCGAACTCTGAGATTCTAAAGATGCACAGGCAGGGGAAGGACCACAGCCCTGCGTGTTGCTTGGTAGGTTATGGAGCAGGTTCTTATTAGCACTTAAAAAGAAACCTAGGTGAGTGCTCAGGTGATCAGAAATCCTGTCACCTTCAGCCAGCAAAAGAGCCATCAAATTGTTCTTGTCAATGGGCATATAAAACAGCTGAAAATAAAACAAATCTTTATATACCTAGGTTAGTAAATGACTAAATGGTTCTGCTTAATTGCTTTTGATTTATTGAGTGGCAGGTGTACGTGAGTACCTAATTTATAAATGAGATTCAGTTTTGTCTACTAAATATATAGCATTTTTATTGCTTAATAAATATTTCTTGAGCTAAGCCCTGACTCTTATGGATGTGAGGAATAAAGGGGCATTATGTTTACAGAGAATGCTATATAAATTTAATATACATTTATCTTATTGTTTTAAACACATATAACAGTCAAGAAATGAATGACTCACACCACTAAATTGAAATAACAACGTAACTTACAAATTGATTTTTTAAGTGTCAGATTAAATATGTGTCTACATAGTAGTTGATGTCACCCTGCCTGAAATGAGTCATTAAAATAGATGGGACAGGAAGAAAACAAAAATCTTTTATAAGATTTTTTTTAAAAGAAAACACGTGATAGGATAAAGATGGCTTTCTTATTTCTTAATGTTAATCAATATACCCTGTGAAGACAGAAGAGAAAATAGAAAAAGGAAATGACTGTACAGAAGGAAGGAGGCAGCTCCTCCTTTGTTCTGTGTTTTACATCATCCCAGGGGTCCCATCCCTGCTTTCTAACCCCATCTGATAGCACTTAGGCTGCAAATTTGTGGGGTACACAGTATACAGTGACCGCCACTCTTCCTTCCATCTTTAACAGGTAAGAAGACTTGGCACATCTTTTGACTTTGGTGATAAAAGTACATCAATTCACAATAACTGGGGTCTGGTATGTGTGAAGAAATATGGACATAACTTGCTCAGTCAAAAACTAACCACATGAATTCTGCACCTGTTCATGCAGGATGCCATGCGGAGTGCACTGGGGATCTAGATGTGGAAAATATGCTGCTTAGCCAGTTTCTTGAGCTCAGGGCTTTCTTCACAGTCAATCCATAATGTTTTAAAATTACATAAATATTTTGCATAATATATTCAAATCAGTGGATGGAAAAGATACAGGATAAATCTTCATCTACTATTTATACTACAGATCAATTCACATTTGGATATGGGTAACATTTTCTTTCCTGTACAGTTGCCACTGGCTTATACTAGGATTTGTTAGGAACATTGCCTTGGGGCACCTGGGTGGCTCCGACGTTAAGCCTCTGGTCAGGATCTGAGTCAGGTCATGATCCCGGAGTCCCAGGATCTAGCTCTGCTTCGGGTTCCCTGCTCTATGGGAAGTCTGTTTCTCCCTCTCTCACTTCCTGTGTTTGTGTTTCCTCTCTAACTGTGTTTCTCTCTGTCAAATAAATAAAATCTTTTTTAAAAGTCTAGGTTAAGTTTCCATTTATTTGAGCATAGCTTTCAAATGGTTAACTAATGAGTTTTTAGACTTAAGAAAGATATATATTTATTATTATTATTATTATTATTATTATTGTTATTATTATTATTATTTGTGATGCCTGTGTGGCTCTACTCTTCTGTTGGTTTTGAAATTCCATAAAGCTAACAGCTGCCTCTTTTTCATGATACTCAAACTCTGTAAAAGGAAGTGACCTGTTAGCAGGAAATTAGAATTGCAGTTTGAGAATGAGTGACTTCGTATGGTGGCAAGAGTCTTGCTCAGGACCCACCTGTATTTTAAGTTTGCTTAAAGGGAGTAGGCCATGATTACTAAGCACTGGAGATTTGTCTTATATGTGGAATGTATGCACATGTGTGTCTTTTGAGTATGATGTTTGCCTGAGTGGAGCTTCATTGAACTGCTTCCACTGGTATTGTTGTGCCCAGTTCCCTCCCACCTGTGAGTCTCAGCTCAGATGTCCTCTTGAAATTACATACACTCCGGAGCGCCTCGGTGGCTCAGTTGGCTATATGCCCCACTCTGACTCTTGGTTTTGGCTCAGATCATGATCTCAGGGTCCTGAGATGGAGCCCCATGTTGGGCTCCATGGTCAAAGGGTAGTCAGCTTGAGGATACTCTCTCCCCCTCCCTCTGTACCACCACCCTCTCTCAGCCAACTTCATATCCAGCTGTCATGCGCACTCTCTCTCCCAAATAAATAAATGATGGTTATAATCTATGTGAATTTGAGCACATTATTTCACTTGTCTGAAATCTAGTGTTGTTGTTGTTGTTTTTTTAATTTCCAAATTGAGTTAGTCATAATGACCTACAAATGATTTGTGAGGATTAGTGATAGGATGTAAAAAAATGAGAAGGTGCGCTTGGCATTGAGAACATGCTGTATAGTTGGTAGGCAAACATTTTGAATATATATGTATGCTTATTTATTTTATGTTTGTGTATATGCACATAGCTTTGAGAAATCATGGATTTCAAAGATACAAAAGAAAGAAGCCTTTGAAGTCTATATGAAAAGAGCTTAGAAAATTAATGTCCCTCTTTTATCCAAGGTATAAGTGCCTCCCATGTTCAAAGAGCATCAATAGGATTAATATTCAGGATTTTCTTTGAAGTCCTAATATAGAAGCGCCTGGAAATGAAACCCATAGCTATTTCTATAGGGGGATAACTTCTTAATATCAAGTTAACAGGCCCAGCGAGAAAACTAGGCCATTTCTAGTTCACTGTATTTTCCTGTCTTTACATATACATTCTCTTGGTGCCATGAAGAGGGTTGTGAAGGGTTCAGTTGACTGGCAAGAGGGGAGTGTGTTCCTTGCTTGGTCTGGTGCTTAGAGTCCACGTCTACAAATCCCCCAAGGGCAGGGTTGGGGCCTTTGAGAATTATGCAGCTGGGATTGGGCTCATTTTCATTCATCTTCAGACAGGCTTTAGGCCTGCGTCTCTCAGGAAATTACAGTTCATTTTTTGACCGTTCATGAAGGACCTTTTAAAATACTAGCGTCCAACAAACAAACCATCTCTCCCTGCACAGGTCAGGGGGACAGCGCGTCCCCCAGGAGCCAGGAACCGATCCTCTGAGGTCCTGCAGTGCTTTGTTTTTACATGCTGTCTGCTCTTCCAGATTTGGAGGACAGAGAACCTGTCCACATGGATTGAGGTGGGGATGGAGGTCACTAAAGGAATCATCAGCCCTCAGCTTCACAAGAAAGTTAAAATGAATCAAGCATTTCTGTAAACATTAAAACAGTGGGACACAGCCTTTCCTTGTAGTTTTTTTTTTTTTTTAAGATTTTATTTATTTGACAGAGAGAAACATAGCCAGAGAGGGAGCACAAGCAGGGGGAGTGAGAGAGGGAGAAGCAGGCTTCCCGCCAAGCAGGGAGCCCGATGTGGGTCTCCGGGATCATGACCTGAGCCGAAGGCAGTGGCTTAACCAACTGAGCTACCCAGGTGCCCCACCTTGTAGTTTGTTTTTGTTTCTGTTTTCTCTTTTTGTGATGCTCTGGCACATTTACTGTTAGTCCTGCCTCTGCCTTGTAGAGTCAGGGATCAAAAGAGATTAGACACAAAGACAAGACAGGCTTTTTTTTTAATAACCTCTTCTTCCTCTGCTTTCCTTCCCTTTTTTTAATGTGGAAAAAGGACTTCAATGTGAAATTTTTTTAGATGTTTGCAATGCACAAATAATAAAAGAATTTCAGACAAAAATTTTGAAGTAGCTGAACCCATCATCTTTTGAAAGACTTTTAAAATTTTGTTTGTTTGTTTGTTTGTTTGTTTGTTTATTTATTTATAGCATTTTCAGTACTTGAACTCTTTCTGCCTGTCACCATGGTACCTGGGAAAATTTGGATATTTCATAGGTGAGCAGTTACCATGCAACTGCACAGATCAGAACATGCTAGCGGTGCCTTCCTTGTTATGTGATATGTTGACTTTCAATTGATGTTAAGCACACTTTAAATGGTAATGAGAATTCTGAGCTGGGAGATAGCATATGGCTTTAACGATTTGATTCTAAGAAAGCAAGCAAACATTTAAAAATGATAAGAGTTTCATGATAGCGAAAGTCAAGCTGAAATCTGAGTGTCTGAATGACAGAAACTTCTTCCTTCTCTATTATTTTAAGCTTTGCCTTTATTATATTTTATTGTGTTAATATGAAAAAATAAAGAGGAAAACTAGAATTTGCTATCGAAGTTTGAATCAAATTAAATATGACATAAGGCTTTGCTCAAAAGGTATGACTCCTTTGGTACTTTTGAACTCAAATCATCCTTTCAAGCAAAATTTAATATGAAAAGTCAATTAAAATATAATAAGGAAAAATGTAGTTCAAGGAGCTGGAAAATGAGAGAAAATATGTTCAGGCTGTGAAAGAAAGATGAAGAGAAATATTAGCTATTTAAGCACAGACTACATTTATATATGGTGTGTGGTGCATATTCTCTTATTAACAGCGAGAAATATGTGAGTAAATGAGATGAGCCACTTGAAGATATTTGCTTTCTTCACGAGGAAAAACATCATGGCAGTGTCATTACTGAGTTTGTTACCTTTATTTGTTCTACTAGATTTTACTGACCTCCGTTCCCAGCTAAATAACAAAAATCTGTGAAGTCACTTTTTCTTAAACTGTTCTATTTTCATAGTTTAAACTTAACATTGGAAATAAAGTACAGTTGGTTTTTAAAGAGATTTCAGGGCTTAAACAACTCGTGAGAAGTCCCGTCTGCTCACAGATTCACGGGGGCACCACACTTCTCTACAGTCCACTCACTTCTACTTCTGCAGAAATCCAAAGATATCAGCAAATTATACAGTCAGATGTGTGGCTTAACATTATATACTGATAGGGCGTTGCAGCTGAATCGGATAGCAGAGAGGATATGCTCTGGTGGCATTTTTTTACTCCAGCAAAATTGATTTATTTACAGTCATAAATAAAATTTCTGCAGTTGGGAAAGAAGCCTTTGATCTCCTTTGTTTTAGACTCACGTTGGTAGCTCTGTACGTGTTATTATTTCACTTAGTTGTTTCCTTTGGTACTCTTCTGACTCTAGTTACTTCATGTAGAACAGCTTACATCCAATGATGAAAGTAATGATTATCATTTATTGCACACTCAGTCCATTCGGACCATTTACTAAGGAAAGGCTTTGTGTAGATACCCTCGTTTAATCTTTATACCCACCTTGTAAAGGAATCTTTGGATTAGAGGAGGTAAATGATTTACTGAATGTTTGCCCACTGCTCATTAATGGCAGAGAAGGTGTCTGGACATGCACATCTGTCTGACTGTATTTATTCATCCTTGAATTAAACATGTCTTTTAATTATGTAGAGTCATTCTACTGGAATTCTAAACTTCCTTGGATTTTCAAGTGATTTTACATTGAGGAGTACAAGCCATACTTACTAGAACCCAGGTACTAGAAGCAGATTCAGGAAACCAAGTCTTGTCTGTCATCCTCATCAACACATTATATTCACTCTATGTATTGTGGGGTTTGGCTTCTGATGGTAATATTTAGATGCTCTGAAGAATTCCTTTAAATCTCAAAGCTAATTCTCAGTGGGACCCAACAGGTGGCACTCCATCCCTAGGACTCAGGGGATTTTCAAGCTGAAAGAGACTTTAGGCATTGTAAAAATCTTCTTCCTGTTATGGTTTTAATAGTCAAGAAGAGAAATTAAATTACTTCCCTCAAGGCCACACATCTAGTTAGTGACAATACTAAGACAAAGACCCAAGTCTCTGGAATCCATGTCTTGACTTCTTTCTACTAATCAGACAGACAGCCTTCCTTTAAAAAGTATTGTCAAGTAATAGATCATACATATTAATTCATCATATATAGCATATTTCATGCAGCTATACACTAGGATGAAAAGGAGAAGTGGGTTTTTGTTTGTTTTAAATTCAGATGGCAAACACAAACAGCTTTTGGTCCCAAGAAACACTCTTGATTCAGTAGTCTAAAAATATTTTCCAGTGTCAGAGATGACTCTGGCTCCTTCATCCCTAGACCATGCTCAGGAGTAGAATTAATAGCCATCATCAAGCCAGTGGCTACCGTAGATAAACCATGTTGCTATTGCTAATTTTTAAAGTAACTCTGTAAGGTAGATATCATTATCCCTATTTATGGGCAGAAACCTATGACTCAGTTTAGATAAATGATTTTTACAATATCATATAGCACTCATTAGAATATTCCAGACTTGAACACTGGTTTTTCTAACTATAGAGCTCACATAAGTTTCCCATTGTACTACATTGGCCTAACAAAATTAAAGTTAATTGATGTTGAAGAATTATCAAGTATGTCTAACAATGCCATTCACAGCAAAATTAATTCCTGCTTCTTAAAGTGCACCTTGGACATTCAATTTACTCATTCCTTCATCAGTCTTTTCTCTCTCCTTCAGTGAGTTAATGAAAACCTGCATATTTAAAAGTGAGGAAATCAGGTCACAGCAAGATTAAGTAACTTCCCTGAGGTCACACAGCCAGAAAGTGGCAAGTCTGGGTTTTCAGTCCAAGACCTAAATAAAAAAGATAGGCTGTGTCCAGCTATGAAAAAGTTGAAATGGCTGTAACCTCACAAGCAGTGAAAATAAAATTTTGAGTGGAGTAATACAAGGATACGCTCAGGATATTGATAAAAGTAGAGAGTGGCTAGAAAGGAGAGACTAGGGACAAGGAGATATGAGACAAGTGTAATTTAGCTCTTTATAAGGATAGCAGCCAGTATATGAAGAGGTTAGAGTTATAAAGGAAGAATTAATTGACCTCCTAGTGACTCATGTGGGTGGTAAGTTAGGAAGTCAAAAGAGTGGGTGCCACTACTGTGGTAATTGAGGGGATGTCAATGTTGGTTGAAATGGAAAAGTCAGAAAAAGAGCTTGAGAGATTGAAGTTTCAGATGGATGTATGGCTGTTAATGTCTGTGGGTTTGGAAATCAGTTCAGACGTGTCCCATGTTGGAACTGGGTTGAAGATTTGGAATCCAGTTTTATACATTTAATCAAGTACTGAAGATAAGGTGCATGAGGGTCGAACTATAAGGACTGTCCACATTTAGAGGTTGGGAGGAAAACAGATGTGGTCAGAAAAGTAAAAAGAAGACTAGCAGGATATCAGAGAAACTGATGGAGAGAAGGGAGAGTTCAAGGAAAGGAAATGTGGTTAGGCATAGCAATCCTTGTAGAGAAGTCAAGGTAAAGGAAGACAGACCATCAGATTTTATATTTGGAAATCGTAACGTGGACTTTTAGAGAGGGTTTCAAATAGTGGAAGCTGGATTTTAGAGATAATATAGAGATAATATAATTCACATAAATGTAAAGAGAAAGGCAAAGTGGGAGCTTGTATTGGGACAGAGGTTTTGGAATAGTGAAGACTTTGTCATCAAAGAAGATCTAGCTGGAGGTCAAGCCTTTGTCTTAACATCAAGCTGCCTGTTGCCTTATCCACTCTAGGTGCTCAGTAGATGTTTGTTGAATAGTGTCACTTAGACTTTTATAAAGCCAGAAAGATAGATATTACTCTCATTTTGTTTATTAAAAACAGCATGGAATCATATAAACAAATGGGAGCCTGCTCTCAGGTAGGCAGAAAGGAGGGGAGGAGATTCGATGAAGAACACCAGGGTAAGTGCAGAAAGAAGAAGGTTCACTCATGGCCAGGCAGAGGCTATAGCTCAGGAAGGCAGTGAAGAGACAGGGACAGAGGCTGATGGGCTGAACTTGTCTGGACTCATGGACCATTGTTGAGCCATTTTGTCTGCATTGCTTACAAGCCCCTTTGAACTTCAAATGGCACAGCATGATCCTAATAAAGAGGTCCTGGAGCACAGCCAGGCTGCCAAGACTAAAATTATGCCCAACATCCCCATTCCCTAGAGAGACTGCAGGCCTCTAGATAATGGAAGACAGCAGGCTGCCCTAGCACTGGGTAAATGGCAAGCTCCAGTGAATGGATGACCTGCGGAGAAAAGCTCTAAAGATCTTTCCACCCCAAAAGAAAGAGTATAACTTTGGAATGAGAAACATGGCTTTAAATCCCAGCCCCACTACCCACTACCTAGATAGGATTGAACAAATAGCTGGAACTGTCTGAGCTTCAGTTTTGCCCTTTATAAAATGGCCCAACCATAGGATTTGTCTTCTAGAGATGCTAATATCAAATGAGATGTATGGGGAAGTACTTTGTAAATGCAAAATCTATGCAAATATCTCTCATAAGTGTCATTTTTATTGGCAAAGTCACAGAGATGTGGATGGCTAAGAGACGGTACTAGCAGGAGGATTACCCTATGTCTCAGAAATGTTCTTCAGTCCACCATGGGATGTTCTGAATATGAGGCTATACAAATGGTTGTTCCTTGAAATCAAGTGGAAGGCATCAGTGTCTATGACAAATTGTGCTTCTTGGCCTATATAGAGGAAAGGCTCTTCTCACAATAGACATTTGAATTTTTTAACCATATCTAAAATTTATTATTAAATACTTGTTTCTAGGGACACTGGTGTGATGCAGTTGGATTAGTGTCTGACTCTTGATTTCACCTCAGGTCATGGTCTCATGGTTGTGAGATTGAGCCCCACATCAGGCTCTGCACTTAGCATACAATCTGCTTGAGATGCTCTCTCCCTCTCCCTCTGCCCCTCCTGCTGTGCTCTCTCTCTCTAAAAATAAATAAATATTTAAAAATAAATAAACAAACAAGCAAATAAATTTGTTATGTATTTCTAGTAAAGGGTAGAGAAGTGTATTTTGTGGGCATAAATGTATTTGTATATACACACATGCATACTCTCTAAATGCATATAAAATTTTACATGTTTGTTACATGACAATATATGTATACCTACCTGATTTGCTTTGCTCTAGTCTACAAAGCTGTCTTTTTAAAATGTTGATACCTCTATTCCAGTTTCTCAAAGTAACCATCTTGCTAAAAACAACCTTAGAACAATCCCTGTGCTCAGATTTGGAGTTACTGCTGCAGAATCATCCCTGGTATGCTTCTGGCTCCTCTCCCGGCCCAGCTCCTCTCTTGGAAGGCTAGATGGCACTTCTGATTTCATTAAAGCACCCTGTAGCTTAGAGAACAAATTGGAGAAATCAGGATTGATTACATTCTGTGCTCTCTTTGTCTTCATCAGGATTTGTTCAAGCCAAGTTAGAGTTTTCAAAGTGAGAGTAGCTTAAGGGGGCTGTCCATTCAGTACAGAAGACTGTGATTTGGTAAGAAGCTCCCATTATTATGAAAAGTAAAATGAAAAAAGTGAGCGTAATTTTGCTTAAAACCATACCTTCACATCAATGACTTCGTTTGCCCTGTAGCGGAATGGATCTGTCAACTTATTTGTTAGGAAACGAGTTGCTACAATGTCATAAATGGATGGCATATCCTTTGATGTATGAGAATTCTGTATGAATATCCTTCATTCCTGTTGAAAATGAAACTAATAACCATTTGGAAGATATATATGCCATAATCCCAGATAAATGATGGGCTCTGTTGTTTGGTTTATTTTGAGGTGTGTCTTAAGGTGATTTTCTTCTTTACGACTAGATGGGGATTTAAAAATAAAGCTAGTCTCAAATGCCACTTCCTGTTCAAGTCCTTCAGATATTCCCAAATATCCCTGTTTCTTACCAGCCTGGATATAATTTTGTTGATGTCTCTATTTATGGCATTTATGACCTTCTGCCTTCAATTATTCATTTATCCATCTTCTTTGCCTTCTTCTCTCCTAAGTAACGTGCAGGCAAGGACTTGAACTGATTTATTTCTGAATTCCCTGAAGGCACTTGGTACAGCGCCCTCCACTTAGCTTTCGGCTCACGTGGTAGCTGCTGCAGCCGTTCCAATGAGGTAAACCCCAGACAACAGTAGACGGAGGCCTCTTTGCCCGTGTTTGTAGGGAGGATGGAAGTTGAGGTTCTGGGCATCGATTATTGGGAGGGAGAAAAAAAAAAAAGACGTGTCATAATGCTTTCTAGAATAGTGGCATTGACTGAATAACTGATAAGCTCACAACCAGCATATACAGAATGACCCTGTGTTACTGTTCATTGATGAGTGAAACCGTCCACTTGAGGACATGATATGGCCAGATAAATAACTTCTGATAGAAAATGAAGGAATTCCCTCTTTATTTTTTCCTTCTCTTTCTTTTTGTCAGATATTGGCAGGTAATTGAGAACCAAGATTAAGAATGGAGAAAAGATCAGAGATTAGCATCGTACAGATTTCTGGATATGGGACCGTTTTGACTGTATTCATGCGCACTGCTTTTGCTCAAGCTCACATCATGGCTTTCATTAGTGTTACTTCTATGAACTCAAGAGCTTGAAAAACAACCTTACCTAAATTAATACCACCCTGTTTTACTGTTTTTTTGTTTGTTTGCTTGCTTTGTTTTGTTTTGTGGAGTTTTTGTTGTTGTTGATTTTGGGGGATGAAATGGGTTGAAAAATTGTCACTTATTTTAATATTGGGAAGGAGCTCAGGTAGAAGTGAGTCCAGTGCCTTCCATAAAGTTGTGCATGACACAATGCCTAGGGAAGTTAAGTGACATGCTTGTACTGGTGAGATATTTAGGGATAAAATCAGGATCTCTAAAATCTCATCCAGGTCTTCCTTTAATTATACCTATTTCATGTGTTTTCCACCACATTTTTCTGTATATAATCTTCTCTAATGTGCATAGTTATTTACCCCACCAATCTGTGAACTTTTCAAGGACTCGGATTCTATCTTTGACGTCCTTTGACCTTGCACAAGCAAGTCTGAGTTTTTGAACATTATTATTCCCAGTAGGTCACACTTCAAGGATTAATGGTGGCTGTGGGCAGCATTTGTTTGCACAAATTGCTGTGGATAAAGAAATTGGGCATTGGAAAACTCCACTAAAAGTTAAAAAAAAAAAAACGGAAGCAAGATAAATAAGCCTAAGCATTGTTTTTAAAACTGAGAAGAATCTCCTTTTATTCTTACTGTTTTTGAAATTGGACTAATGCAGAGGAAATAAAAAAAATGCAGATAAACTAAATTGCTCTAAATAACTGCAGTTCAGAGCAGTGCTAGAGAAATACCTTCAGAGGGTTTAGAAAATGGGAAAGAAAATAGTCTTTCCTGCTGTGTATGTGCAGAGGGGTGAACTGGGGGGATTAGGAATGAGAATGGGAAGAACACAGTGGCCTTCCGAGCCCCGATCTGGCTGTCGGTGCTAGTTAACAAGGACTGGACACTTTGACACGGAGGGTCCAGAATCATCACAGGTCCAAAAAACATTGCTAAGAATTCATCGTCCTTTTGGAGCCTAACTGCATGCAGTGCACCTGATAAATAATTCAGGTCAGTCAGAAGTGCCTGGGTAGGGCAGCCTTTAAGTGTGCTTCTTCATCTTTTCCTTTAATAATATCCCAGATTTTCTATCTGATTTAATTAAATTTACGCCCTCCTTTGAATAGTCCTGCCTCTCTTCCTCCCTCCCCCTTCCTCCTTCCTTCCTTCTTTCCTTCCTTCCTTCCTCCTCCTCCACCCCTCTTTCTTTTTTCATCAATAAAGATCATTTAGGAAAAAAAGAAAGGTCATTTAGGGAGCCCGATGTTTTGTTTTCTTTCAGCTACACTCTACCTTTCAAGAACTCACAACTCTAGTTGGAAATAAGGAGCATTATTTATTTTGGCAATGGTAACTATCTTCATTGGATTGTGCTCTTCAGTTTTGCTTAAGTTTTTACCTCTGTAATAAATAAATTACAGCTTTTCTAGGTTTCAGGGCTGATAGAATGACAACCTGCTTTTGAAAATGTCTATAATGCACAAGCTACCTATATCAGACAAAATCGGGGCAATTATTTCATTTTACATAAGAAGTCATAAAAATATCTAATAGTAACTCATACATACATAAAACAAAACCATTTAATTTGTCAGTCTTTTGATGTAGGCCCCAGGGTTCTATCTGCATGTGGAACCTAATTGGATTAATATAGTCTTCTTCTCTAAATGCAGCAACTCTGATTTCTGGTTTCCTTTTTTATATTGGAAATAAAACGTTTAGGTTCTCAGAGAATAATCTGAATGTGGAACTGTAATAGATCTCTAAGATTCCGCTCTCTCCATTTTTGTCTTCCCTAATGTGCTGACAACTTTAACTGACTTGCCATTTAAAAACAAAAACAAAAACAAAAAACTAGTTTTTCTAAACTATTCAACTGTGTTTTCAGATGAGTAACTCCCTTCTTGTACTTTTCTTTTATTGCTTTACAAAATCTTTATTCTAATTGTATAATTATAGTACAGAAGCATAACTAGCATAATATGGTTTGGAACTTTTGGTAGGCGTAGAGCTCAAAAGTCAAGAGCAGGTGTGCAGGTGTTGGAAGACTATCCGAGAAGCTACGGACACCCAGGATGCCTTTGGTGCGTCAGTGAGGCGACGAGAGCCTAGTATTGTTGGGTATATTATTACGTGGCATATTGGCAAGGACCTCTCTGCTGCATGTATCCCAGCCACTATAGATCTAAGCTGTGTAACCTTCACAAAATAAACACTTAATGCTTTCATATTTATATCACTAGAATGGCAGTATAGTAATAATAGTAACTTCTTGGGTTGCGGCAAGAATTAAAGGAGTTGACAAAGCTCCAGCATGTGACATTGTGCATTCCAGTTTTGTGTTGCACTCAGCACATGTTAGCTATTATTCTCCTTACTTCCGTGCTTGGTATTCTTCCAGTCTACACAAGTATCCCTCAAACTTGTTTTTATTGCTGCCTGATATTTTCTTTTCCTAAAGCTCCCTTTACCTTGTGACATTTTAATACTGTGAATATACAGTATGTCTGTGTTTTGTGACCACTTGAACGGCCACAAACTTTCATCATATCTAAGGTGGGTTTTTTTTTCTCTTTTTTCCCCAAGAACCAGTTTTTTCCCCACCTTGTGTGTGATACCACCCTTGCAAAGAATGCGTGATCTGTTGCATGTTGGTGATGGTGCTTCCCCTCCACGCAAGGCTGTGGGGCACTGAGTAAGATGGGGCCGGCTTGTTAGGAGACCAGGCAAGTTGACCTGGAAGTCGTACTTCTTTCCCTGCTGGAAGAAGCCTGCCCTGAGATAGATGCTTAGATTTGGAAAGTATTGATGCAGAGAGCTCAGTAAAGTTCTAAAAATCACATCAATGATTTTTAGAGCCTGAGAGAGCAATTAGAGTTAGACAATATACTTTTCTTAATAACCTCTTTGCAGTTTTCATTTTTTATTAATGGATTTTCATCAAAGGTATGAAGTCATTATTCGCTGGCCTGAAAAAATAGGGGTGGATAGATTCTTGGAACTGTTGGGGATATACGACCATGGCACTTGAGAAAAGAAGATTTTAGCTCCGAGAGTGAGAAAACTTAAGGCCTAGAAGCTGAAACTTGGTTTAGAGTGGAGGTCCAGGAGGAAGACTTCCCAGTGGTGTACAAATTGCTTTGCAGTTCTGCTCGGAGAGTGGAGTATAAGTGAGCTGTTTCTTAAGCACTTCGTTTTACGATTGACTCTGGCATATCTTTCTTTCCCACAGTACTGTGAAATCTTGAAGTGAGGTAACCAACAGTCTATGCCGGCTGCTGTAGCAAAGCCCCATAGACTCGGAAGCTTCAACTACAGACACTTATCTCCTCACAATCCTGGAGGGTGGACGTCTAAAATCAAGATGTCAGCAGGTTTCTGATGCTCTCTCCTCAGCTTGTGGATGGCCATCTTCTTCCTACGTATTCACATGGTTTCTCTCTGTGTAACTGTGTCCTGATCTCCTCTTCTTGGAGGGACACCAATCCTGTGGGATTTGGGTGACCCTAATAACCTAATTTTAACCTCGTTCTTTAAAGACTCTCTCCACGTAAGGGCACATTCTCAGGTTCGAGAGGTTAGGACTCTAGCACATGAGTTTTGTTGGGGCACAACTGCATCCATAACAATCCACTACCTGTCGTGTGTAGACATTCAACAGTGAATGAATGAATGAATGAATTTTTATGTTTGTTTTGTTTTGCCAAGTTTGAATTAGCAATTCTAGGAATACTTGTGAGTTACTAGTAAGTTTCTTAAAATCTTTATATTTCTTTCACCCTGAAAGGGATAAAATCCCATGGGGGTATTTGTATTTTTTCAATAACTATGCTCAGTGCTCCCTCCATGAAGGCAGTTCCCCTTATCACCTGGAGAACCGCTGATACCACCAGGCCTGCCCTAGATGTTTGCACGGTCCTGCTCAAGGGTTACAGAAATTGTGAATCTTATTTTAACAAATCGTTTAAAAAATGTATAATTCTCCCATGTGACCGATCTGCCTCTTAGAATGTCCAAGAAGGCGAGTCAGATTTAACTTTAGAATTCTCAAACTCCACCACATTCTGCATGGGAAGGGAGAGTATGGACAGAACTGGTATCGAATATCTTCTGTTTCCTCGGGAGTTCCATCCTGAGCCCCAAGGGGCCTTGCACGTGCATGCGTGCACACACACACACACACACGCACACACACACACACACACACCAGGTCTCCACTTCCCCCACCCAGGTAAACAGGCCTAGAGGTGTTGTAACCTCAGGAAGACAGACCCCACTGAGAAGCCAGGCCAGGCCCTGGGAGAAGGTTTCTGCAACCTGGCTACTCAAGAGCTTAGCCTGGAAGGGTCCACCCAGGCTTCGGATGGCCATGGCCTTTGGCCTGGTGCCCATCTTGACCTGCTGTGAGGGTGCAAGTCACAGGTCTGGCAGTGGTCATGTGGTCAGCCGCCGTTTGAGGAACTCACACTGATTTTGAGTCAGAGTCATTCTCTGACTTCCCTGAACAGTGAGCAAGAGAGGGGACAGAACATTCTGAGGAAACATTAAGGTTAGGCCTTAGCAACAGCCAAAGCAAGCTAATGGAGTTTGTTGTTTCATCTGAGAACCTCTCCATTAAGTCCTGACCCTACACCTCCAGTTTCTGGCCTCACAAGTCCCACAGAAGACCAACTCATCTCTTGTAAAAAACAAACAAAAACTTGGGTCTAGAAACACATGAGCTTTTCCGGTGGAAGCAGACAATACCCGGGTTCCTGCTGCCCATGAGGGGGCCCATTGTCACTGCAGGGAGCGAAGCAGCAGTGCCCACCCCTCCTCAGGTGAGACAGAGCAACCACTCTGGAATGATGCAGCCCTGCCCAACCCTGGAAAACACTGGCAAATTTTTTGTCACTCGGGCCACTAAAAGCTGCTTTTTCAAGTTTTTAAAGGTTGTTTGCCAGGCCATGCTCAGAGCTTCAGAAAAAAAAAATAATAAGAATCTAGTGCTTTTCCTCACCACATAGAATAATTTATAGTAAGGAGCAATTTACTTGCTAGGGAACAGCAGGTGGTCTGTACCTTTTTCAGTGAAAGGGACATTATGCTAACCAGGGTGGCTGACTTCAGTGTTCAGGATAGAAGGGGAGAGACCCTCCTAATTAATTATGTGGCTGTCTTTACCCAGCATGGGTGCCTCACTTTGTCTTTAAAGTTCTTGTTTAGTCAAAGCTGTATTTCTTTTATGTATTTATTATTTATACTTCATCTATTTCCAAAGAGAATTTGAGACAGCTGAAAAATGTGGGGGTTATTTATCCTGAAACAGGACATTGAAAGAGAAAATTCTAACAGACTTAGAGCTTACTTTTCTTCTCCAAGCTCCTCTTCTCAGTAACATTTTCTGTTCTACCTTATCCCTTCCCCAAAAACTTCTTTCAGCTCTTTGCTGTACAGATTCAGGTTATCTCTTTCCATCCTTACTGTCTCTCATCGAACCCTCCCTGCTCTAGTCCATTTAATCTTGGGCTTCCCATTGCTCTTAGAATAAAATCCAATAGCTTGCCAAAGCCACGAGACTTTGTGTGCCCAGGCCTATCAGTGGCCCTCTGTTCACTCCACCCCTCACTAAATAAATGCCAGCCACATTGGTCTTTCCATTCCAGGAAAAGGTTAAGCTCTTTCTCCCTTGGACCTTTGCACCTGCTCTTACTGTGCCCAGGCATTGTTTGGCCTCTTTCTTTCCATACACTGCCCTCCCTTATCCCAGATCCCCAATTCATTATGACTCTTAATTCTTTGGGAATCCCATTCTCCAAGATGGCATCCATGACCGCCATATCTAAGCCCACACTTGTCACTCATGATGATATTCTGTTACACTTCTTGATTTGCTTTATGACCTTGCTCAGAACTTTATCATCTTTGTCTCATGTATACAGTGTTTTGTTGTTTTTATTTGTTTATTTGTTTTTCTTTCTTTTCTGTCTTGCTTTCTAAATGTGTCACTTTCCGGACTGGGACTGGAAGGACTTTATCTTTCCCACCTTTGCATCACAAAAACTCCACCCTGTGTCAGGCACAAAGTAGCCACTCAACAATCCTCTGATGAGAGAATGAGTGAGAAATACTAGCTCTAGGAAAAAGTCATACACGTGTATTACTTGATTTAGAATGTCTGCCAAGAATGGATTTCTAGAGAAAGTAGCAGTCTACTCCAAAGGAATTGGTTTGTAATTATAAAATTTTAAGTATCAGGGACCTGGTGAGGAAAAGTTTTTGAGGAAACCACATGATGGTAAGTGACTCCTCATTCAACATGTATTTTTCCTTGACCTAATAATTTTTGAATGTTTTGTCTCAGAGAGCAGACCTGCCATTTAGATGTAATCCTTTAGAAGATAAACCTTGTCAGACCAATCATGATACTTCCAAGGATCTGGGGAACCTGTATTTTAGTGAAGCATGAGAATGTAGCTAAGGAAGCAATGAGTAATCCCATCTAATTTCCTACATATGATGCCACCCTAATTGATCTCAGCATTTTTTTTTCAAGATTTTATTTATCTGACAGAGAGACACAGCCAGAGAGGGAACACAAGCAGAGGGAGTGAGAGAGGGAGAAGCAGGCTTCCCGCCGAGCAGGGAGCCCGATGCGGGCTCCATCCGGGGTCTCCAGGATCATGACCTGAGCCGAAGGCAGTGGCTTAACCAACTGAGCCACCCAGGCGCCCCTGATCTCAGCATTTTAATCTGCTTTACCATCCCAAACATCATGTTACTTTCTAATACTTGAGTTTTTAATTTTATTTAGAAGAGAAGATTGGAACTCTTTTCTGGACAGCTCTCAAGTAGCTGAGACAAAGATTAAAAAAGAGCAGTCTAAACAGTCTTCTTGCATGGGTGTGTGCGCGCGCGCGTGCGTGTGTGTGAGACTGGGCCCACCTTTCAGCTGTGTTGCCTCCCTCTGGTGGCAGCTTTGTGCACCTGGACCTGGTGCATTTCATGTGCGTCAAACTGTAGTTTCCTTTCCTTAATAAAAAGAAAGAAAAAGTCATCATGTTCTGGTTTGTGTGTGTGTGTGTGTGTGTGTGTGTAGGGAAGCTTTTTCTTTTAAACAAAGAATTAAGTGATTGAAATTGATTGACAGCATGTAATTAAGAAAATACAAACTTTCTGCATTGGGGATAAGTTTGAAGCCTGCAGTATTCATAAATGAAAGGAGTGCTCTGACTGTGTAAACCTGTAACGGGATCTGCTGGTATGTTTAAATTCTCCTTTGTTACGGAAATATTTCTTAACATTTTGTTCAAATGAGAGAAGCTGCTAGGGTAGATTTTTCAGAGATAGCTTTTGAAATCTACTGTGTATTTTTAACATTTTGTTTTGAGTGACTCCTTTTATATAGTGAGGGGTTTGTACTGGACAATACCAATGGGATTTAATTTTCAGTCTGGGAAATCACTTGGTTTTATCTTATCCCATATCTGACCATGCTGGGGGAGATGTCCTTAAGAAAAGGAGAAGGTTAGGATAGGAAACCATCATCTTTCTTTTGTTTCTTTTTCACTCTCATGCCTCAAATCCAGGAATAGTCCCCTGAACATAGCCTGACACTTCAGCGTGACAGGTGTTGTGAAACCAGGGAGGTGCTCTGTAAAACCTGTTTATTCACTGAGGAAATTTTGTACCATTTGCATTCAGAGCCATCCCTATGATACCAAAATAGGCTTATGCAATGAATTTTTCATTTTTTTTTAACTCAAAGCCAGATAACTTACCTGCAAATACATACAATGTAATTTCATTTCATGTGCCTGATCAATATCACTGACTGATACCTGTATTCTCCTTGTGAAGGAGACAATAAGATTTTCTGTTTCATTATGCATATCACATATGTGGTGCAATATTTTGGTGGGGAAATGGGTCATGTTTATATATATATTTGGATTCAGTTTATTTTTTTCTTGAGCTTTTTTCTAGCTCTCAAAGTTCATGGCCTGTTTTGTATGGATTCTAACTAAGCGGAATGGTAAAGTGTGTGCAATTAAAGCATAGTTGAAGTATCACTCTGAAATTTATATAAATATTTATAAGCTATTGGCATTAGATGAGAAGAAACACTTGGGGCTTTTTGTTTTGGGTTTTTTTATTTGTTCTTCCCCCCCTCTTTTTTTTTTTTTTTAGAAATAGAGAGTTTCTATAGTAGATCATAAGGAGTTACCTGAATCTGGGCCAGAATCATCATAGAACTGAAAGGTTAGGCATCTAGAGTGATCAGACGTGCCTTTTATCAAACCAAGTTTGTAATAATGGGTCAGACTGACCTCATTTCAGTTGATAAGAGCACAGAATTTGAAATTATTTTGCAAAACAAGTGTAGTGCTGTGGCCGTTACAATTATTTTCTAGTTGCATGTTTTATGCCCTTTTCTAAGGTTGCCTAGTTTCTTTGTATCTGAAGACTATTCATCCATTTCTCTATCTATCCCTCAATCTCCCTGGGTAGGTTACTGTTGCTTAAAATCTTTAAAGCCTTTTCTGAAATATTAGCTTGGTGTGGTTCCTCATGGGACCTCTGATTGAAGATGATGAAGAGTTTTTTTGTTTGTTTGTTTGTTTTAAGATTTTATTTATTTGACAGAAAGATCACAAGTAGGCAGAGAGAGAGGAGGAAGCAGGCTCCCTGACGAGCAGAGAGCCCTATGGGGGCCTTGACCCTAGGACCCTGAGATCATGACCTGAGCTGAAGGCAGAGGCTTTAACCCACTGAGCCACCCAGGTGCCCTCTATAAACACTTCTTGAATGTCTGCCATATGCCTTTGTAGCTCTGGGGAAACAACAGTGAGCAAAAGTAGTCCAATCTCCATGTGGAGTTTACAGGGAAGCAAGAAAGGAGTTAGGAGCAAGGCTCTGCCGCTTATGCCTGAGTCCCAATTCTGTCTTTTCCTGCTCCTTATCTGATGATCGGCTTTAGAGAAGCTACCAAACTCGGGACTCCTTTCCTCTGTCGGGGTAATAACAGTATCAAATGTATTGCTTTATGATGAGCCAGTACATAGAAGGTTCTTAAAAAGTATCTGAAAACTGCAGGGCACCTGGATGGCTCAGTGGGTTAAAGCCTCTGCCTTTGGCTCAGGTCATGATCTCAGGGTCCTGAGATCGAGGCCTGCACCAGGCTCTCTGCTTGGCAGGGAACCTGCTTCCTTCTCTCTCTCTCTCTGCCTGCCTGTGATCTCTCTTTCTCTGTCAAATAAATAAATAATTATTATTTTTTAAAATAAAAGTATCTGAAATGGCAAATGCTAAGCTAGAAATGCTCTTACAACACTGAAATGTGTAAGTCAACTGGGCGTTTGGCTGTACCGGTAAGGAACTAACAGGCTAGGACAGAGACTGTAGTTTGTCATCCATCTGCATATGCAGATGACAGTATAAACGTAGGGCTTATAAGTTTATGGATGCCACGTCCTACAGAAAGAGAAGAACGGCACACTGAACATCTAGGTCGAGGAGGGGAAGCCTGCAAAATAGGAAATAGGAGGAACAGGAGGAAATCCAGCAGACTATGATGTCATAGCAATTAGAGAATGACAATGTTTCAGGAAGGGCACACACAGCAGGTCTAAAGAAAGAAGAAGACAGGCAAGAGCCCTTGGCTGATCGGATTTACCAACCCAGGGCTGATCGATGACGTCAGCGAGACCTGCTGCTGTGAAAGTCGGGACAGGAACCCGTGTGGAGAGTGATGGTGGGAGATGTGTGGGAGGTGAGGAGACAGAGATTCAATTATAAAACATTCTTTCTAGAAGTTTGGTTAAACGTCAAGAGAAAAATAGGGCAACGGCTGGAGGGAGCATTATTTTTTAAGTGGAAAATACTAGAGAAGTTTTTTCTTAAGATTTTTATTTATTTTGGAGAGAGTGCAAGCAGCAGAGGTGCAGAGAGAGAGAGGGACAAGCGAACTCTGCTGAGCACAGAGAGTTGCATGCTGGGCTCGATCCTATGACCCTGATCATGACCTGGGCCAAAATCAAGAGTCAGACACCCAGCTGAGAGAACCACCCAGTCACCACCAGCGAATGCTTAGAAATAGATCCAGTTTTACAGAGAGAGGTTGCATACAAAGGGGAGGGGGAACACAGATATATTCTAGAGAGGCCTTTAGGGCAAGGGCTCCACGGGAGAGATGGAGGGATCAGCCTTTATGGAAAAGAAAGTCGGTGCATACACAGATGGACTCAGATGTTTGGCAACAGGAAGACATGGGAGATCCTGTCTGAAGTCTTCTGCTTATCTTCAGATTAAAGTCCGGTTGTCTGCTGAAAGTGAGAGGAGAAGTTAGTGAATCTAAGGAGCATGAAGACTGATTCCATCTTTGAGGAGAATGAGAGAGGAATTTTTCAGAGAAGTAGAACAGGGTTGCTGGATAGGGGTGCGACCTCACTGTAGGTTGGTGATTTCTTATTCAAGGTAGACCTTATGTATGCTCTTAGGTGACTTTCTCTGGAGGGAATCTGAAATTCAGGCAGGCACAGGGGACATTGGCTTTGTGATTGGGTGGGTTTGTTTGCTTCATTCAAAACACAGTGAAAGAACAGAGGGCAGAAGAATTTTTGAAATAATGGATCGTATACCATCGTAAACCAATAAGACAGGAGGAAAATGTGGTGGGAAAAGCACCAAATTGTTTTCCTTATTCTTTCTTTCCTTCTTTTCTTTCTTTCTTGTCTTGTTTTATCTTTTTTCTTTTTTTTTTTTTATAATCAGAAAAACTGAGCTGGGATTCTATGACTAGTATTTGCTACTGTTGGAACTTGGGTAAGTCACAGATTTCTCCAAGCTTGTCTCCTCATTTGCAAATTCTTATTTCTCAGAGTGACTTATTTCTCAGGACTCTGTGAGTATTGGATTGCACTAGCAGTGGTTAGCACTCAATAGGTATTTGAATATTTAGCTGAATTTGAACTCAAGTTGGAAATACACCAGAGCCTAGAGGTGCATAAACTGATTATAGTCATTTGCTTATTTCTTCTGTTGAACTATTAAAGGCAATGTAAACAGCAAGCTCAAATCTCTTATGCTCTTGCAACATGGCTTGCCTTTCAAAAAAAAAAAAAAATTGGGGGGGGAAGAAGGGAAGAAAAGATGACTTCTCATTCTCCTCTCCTCCACTCTAGGTGAATGCTTGGGCATGACAGACTGGGCAACAGCGTGAAAAGGGACACATGTATTCAGAATGAACACTGCATGTTTAGGTTGTAGGGTGGAAGATAGAAGAAGAAATCTTTGACTTTTCTGGAGTCAAGTATTCTTATAGGATTGTTTAGAAATGGTCCCTTACAGAAGAAAAAAAAAAAAGAAAACTAGCAAGATCTTTCTTAAAAGTATTGTTTGATTACTGATCTCATTTTCTACAGATTTCTTCCCTTGGAATTCAAGGAATCCTTGATACCTACGACATCCCATCCCAATCCGTTAGTGCACAGAAGGTAGCCACATGTTGGGCAATTGGTGACTAGCTTTACTCCTTCAATAGCTTTTGCCGCAGTGGCCCCACATAAAGACCTTCCCAAGCTGTAGAAGTGGTGATGCCCAACTTGGGGTTCTTTGAAATGAAGTAGGAAAGGAAGCTTTGCTGTTTGATTTGCTAGCAGCCTGTCAGTAGCCCCCTGTCCTTCAGACTCCTCCAGTCCTTGGCACATTGGTGCTGCCCATCAGCTGAACTGCAGCTTGATTTCCCACTCATGCTGAGGCCTTAAGTCAAAGGGAAGAGCAGACAATGGGCTCCCTGGCATAATTACCCTATATTTATGAACCAGTCCCTCTTGGAAGTTTGACTTATTTCAGATGCCAGGCCACTGATAGTTTTGTATATTTAATCAGTAGGGAGAGGTTTTCGTTTTTTGCGGGGAAGTGCATGTTGGTTTTAATACCACCATAAGTAACACCATTCATAAAATCATACCAGTAGCTAGTATTTTCTTAAGGGAAATTTATAATACCATCCTCTATTCATTCCATCAATATGGCTTCAAGCAAATTACTTCATCTCTGTAGACTTCTTTTGAGGTTGATATACATATCTCTTATGGGTTATTGTGGGATTACATGAAATGAAGCATATTAAAATGCTTTTAGAATTATAAAGAGCTTTATGCAAAGAGTTATATGATCTCAAACACAGGACGTGCGCCATAGATATTTCTCTAGTAACCAGGTCTGTGCCTGGCAGGGACTGGGCATCCCCCACATGTTCGCTAGGCTGTACTTGGTGCTGGTCACATCACATGAGTCCACTCCAGGCAGCACATATCAAGAAATGGAGGCAGCAGCATGGCTAAGATTCTGAAGCAAAGGAAAGAAATGGGACATTTACATAGGAAAGGAGAAGATTTGAGAGACCCAGTAAATGTCTCCACATGTTTGCAGTGCTGATGGGTGGGAAGGTGTATATGTGTATCTCCAAAGGAAAGAACTATGATCAGTGAATGAAAGACCAAAGTAAAATTTGATGGATTCAAAAGAACCAACTCTCTACTAAATTTGGAGCAAAAGTTCCCTGTGCAGGAGGCTTTTTGTTATTGAGTCTGATTTTTAAAGCTAAAAAGGGGAATGGCCAACACAAAATGAGTGGATGTTTTCCACATGTTCAATAACACTTCAAATGATTTACAGCCTTAAGGGTGCCTGGATGGCTCAGTTGTTAAGCTCAGGTCATGATCCCAGAGTCCCGGGATCGAGCCCCACATCGGGCTCCCTGCTCCGCGGGAAGCCTGCTGCTCCCTCTCTCACTCCCCTGCTTGTGTTCCCTCTCTGGCTGTGTTTCCCTCTGTCAAATAAAATATTTTTTTAAAAAAATATTAATAAAGAAAGAAATGATTCACAGCCTTACAACAACTATGGGAGATTAATACTACCATCTTCTCCATTTGTCAAATCAGTTAACTGGGGCCAAGGGAGGGGAAGTGATGTGCCCAAGTTAACACCACTGGCAAGTCAGAAAGCTATCCGGGTCAGCTGTCACCAGAGCCCAGCACAGTTTATTGAGTGCCCACGTGGTATTCTTCGTTACTTCGCATTCATTATATCTAGTCTTTCCAACAATTTTGTGAGCATGGCTTATTACCCTCTCTTGAGATGAATAAAGAGACTGAGGGAGGTTAAAGCAAATGCCCATTGTCATGCTTTTGAGGAATGGCTGAGTTGAGGTCAAAACCAAACTCTAACTTACCCCAGACCACCACATCTAGTGTTCCACCTCCCACAAGTCAGTTTTATCCAAAAAAAGAGAAAAAAACAGTTGCCTCCATGCCCTTGCAGTGGGTACCTGGGTGGTTGAACCACAAAGTGGTTGATCATCAGATCCATCTGGGGAATATTGACAGAACGCACATGGACAGCCTTCTGCGAAGACCTATTGAACCAAAAAATCTGCAGTGTTTACCTAGAAACCTCCCCCCCTTTTTTCATCATCTTCCTCTAGTGTTTTTGATGACCCTCAGGGTTGGAGAATCTCTGAATCAGATCAGATGCTGGGGCAAAGTCCCACTCAGAGATAAGAGCCTAAGAAAACAGCTGTTTTCCTTGCTTGAAACATGAGGTGCTGAGTATATGTTTATTTGACCAAATGAATGGATGTATAATTGAGTGAACTATCTTTTTTTGGAAAAGATTGAAAAGTATATAGATATGGGCTTTAGGGGATCTATCCTTTATGGACTGTATACTTGCTTCTTTTCTTTAATCCTATTGGTACTATCTCAGTAAAATTCATCTCTGTTAGTGTCTATTCACTCCCAAGTTTGAAAATCATGAAGGCCCAGTCTTGCATCCAGATATGCAAATTTTAATGGAACCAAGGAATGGTCAGTGGGAGCTCTCTAGTGGATGAAGAACAGCCAGTGACAGTAGTGAATGTGTCCTCAAACTCTATGCACTTGAGTCTTTAACACTGGTTGCTTGTTCTAAACTTATTATTTGAATCAACTGCATTGGAAACCATGTGGGAACAACACTTCAAATGTGTTAGAGAATTTTATGCTTGCCAGGAGAATAGGTATTTTTTTTTTTGGTCCAATTTTAATGTTTTCAATTCTAGACTGACTGGAGCCAGGGAATTGTCAACTGTTTATATAGTGTTTCCTTTCCTTCCTTCCCTCTTTTCCTCCTTCTCTCCCTCTTCCCTTCTTTCTTTCTCTTTGTTTTAGCAAGGAAAAATATTTGTCTAATGAGAAACTTCAAGGGACTCGGTTGAGGGTCAGTGACTGAGATGGAAAAATGGTTTCAAGTTAGGGGGAGACTATTGTTTTATTTTTCCTGAAATTCTTCTGCTAATCCCCACATTTTGGCATGCTAACGATAGAACTCTCCTGACTGTTGTAAGAACAGTATTTATAACCTATCTTCTGGAATGTGGAAATATGCACAAGATCTATAAATTGTTTTAGTGCTTCCAGATTGTAACAGAGACATTTGTAGCCTACTTAGGCCTATGGATTCTGCACCTGTGTGTCTGATTTTAAGCACAAATTGTCTAACCCCAGAAGTGCTAAGTACCAGGTACCCAGGTAAACTTTTGTAGAGAATCCCTCTTTGGGTTAGCTTTCTCATTCATAGCCTTTCATGCAATGGGCTGTCTTGTCACAATCCAGCCAATGCTGAGACCATTAAGATTTTATTGGGTTTGTCCTGGTGTCATTATATTATGTAATCGGCAGTGCTTATTGACTATTCTTATTTTCTGTACTATGATTTTTATAGTCTGAGTTTATTAAGCGCTCCTGGAATACAGGCTCCTGGAATTAATTTAAAAAAATCTTCGTAGGCAGCAGTGGGAGAGAAGCACTTTGCTGAAAGCTTTTACATGATTTATGTGCTTTGAGTCTCAGTTCCTATGAAAAGAGTTAAATAAGAGTAAAGTAGCCCGGCATAACTGCTTCCATTACAGTCAGCTTTAACAGACTGGCAGGGTCAGGTTCTTGAAGTCTCC
The DNA here is from genome assembly GCA_004023965.1 of Spilogale gracilis. Lineage (NCBI taxonomy): Eukaryota > Metazoa > Chordata > Mammalia > Carnivora > Mephitidae > Spilogale > Spilogale gracilis. The sequence goes on along the minus strand of PITA01000769.1, from coordinate 130,036 downwards.
AAAGAGCATTTGCTCCGTGTTGATTTATACTCAGCCGTTGGAAACAGTGTTTTCTACTTGCAGTGAAAATTCCTGTTTTTCCTTAGCACCTTCCATTAAACCATTCTTGACTATCTCTAGTTTCCTGGAAAAGAAGCATATTCACAGCAGTATTCAAACAAACAGGAAAGGGGAAACAAAACAAAACAAAAAACAATTTTTGCTTTCAATATTTGAAACTCATCTTGTAAAGCACAGTCTTTTATTCCCAATATTTAGAGACTTACAAATGGAAATGGCCAGTGACCCTGATAACATGGGTTTGTTTGTTATCTTCTGGAAACAGAATTCCCTGAGTGTGAAGCAGGTGGAGTTGGGAGACCATGTTGTGTTGCCCAAGTTTTATTTCTTCTCTCACCTGGGCTGGGTTTCACCTCTTGATCCCTATTACAATCAGTTGGGTCCATGTGCAGAACTTCTGGAACCTCTTCCCTTGCTTGCACCTTTTTTAACCTTTGGATCATCACATAGACAATCTCTGTCCTGCAGCGTTTTTCCCCCAGAGAGTAGGTTAGAGCTCTTTGTGCTTTACCGTAATTCTCTGATACCCTAACAGTGGAACACTTTAGTACCGTAATTCCCTGCTTATTAATTTCTCATCCCTCACCGACTTTAGTCAAGCTCACGAAGCCAAAACCCACATCAGCTCCACCTAAGACTGTATTCTCATTCTAGTGCTCAAAAATACTGGTTGAATAAATGAATGAAAAACATGTTACATTTTCTTTTCTTTTCTTTCTTTTTTTTTTTTTTTTTGGTGTCCATGACAAGAAGCATTTTCAGGTTCTGTTTACTAGAAACCTATGCTCAATTTCTTCTATAAAATTAGAATAATAATGCTAACCTTCTAAGGTACTTATAAGATGGTATGTGTCAGTGGTTCCTAACTGGGAATGATTTTGTCATCCCAGGGGACATATGTATGACAAGGTCTGGAAAACTTTTTTGATGCTCATGGCAAACTCACACCAAATTTTCCAGCCCAAAATGTCAATAGTGCTGAGGCTGAGGAATTCTGGAGTCCATGGAAAGGCATAGAACTTGGCAGGCAAGGTGATTTTATTTTGCAGTACATATTGGAGTTTACTTCTTTAGACAACATAAATAATAATAATTAGGGAGAGAATAACAGTTTATATTTATTATGTTCTCGCCTACATCAGACGTCATGAAAGCCTTCCGCAAATACTATCCTATTTAATTCTCTCAAGAATACTATGAGTTAGGAGCTATTATTATCCTAATTTTTCAGGTGAGAGAAAGAAGGTATGATAGGTCAAGATCCCGAGGCCACTCCTTTGCAGAAGTGGGAGGAGAATTTGAGGGCTACGCTTTTGACCATTCTATGGCACCGTTGTCTTTATGAGTAAAAGTCTCCAGGTTAAGGTCTGAAGGCATTTCAGTATTAGGTAGGAATTAGCACTGAAAACATAAGAAGAAACTTTAGCTTAATTAAATGAAAAAGAAAGTCATTATTGCCTCTGTGTTTGTAATTTTACTTGCACTAATTTGAACAAAGATACAGTGTATTGGCTGACATATGTAGGCTGTCATTGATCCAAGGATTACAACAAATCTGCTATTTGCTATAATTTTCTGGTATCGGCAAGAAGTTCAAAGAAAACCCTGAGAATTTGTTTTTGTTCAGAACTGAAGTTGTCATAGCTGATGACACATTGTGATCTTGATGGGACTTTTCTTCTGTTAAGGTGGATAAACAGTGACAGTTTGTCTGAAGTAATCCTATTAGAGGATTTCTTCAGCACTGCATTCTCTTCTTACATAATCACAAAAGAAGCACTCTTAAATAGAGTATATCAGCAAGAGAGCAAGGCCTGGGGCAGAGGATGGGCTGATGGGGCTTTTCCCCCCTCACAGAAGACAAGTGGACAGTGTATAATTTGGAAGCCTGATAGTTTCCAGGTCCCAAACCTGAGTATTTTGTTAGCTCCCAGTGATATTGCTTTGAGGCTGTTAGTTGATGACCTTTCTAGGTAAATTCTGTCATCCTCAAGTATTAGTTTATTGTTTCCAGGGCCTTAAAACTTGGCTTATAAACATAGTTAGGAAACATCTATTATTTTCACTTAGGAACTTCGAACCCTGGAGCAGCTGTTTTTCTCTCTTCGGAAGTTCTATTTATTGTGTGCTAGTATCACGTGTTGAAGATTCCTGTGGAATACTCAAAACTGTGTTAGGTTCCTACCTCCTGGGAAGAGTAAATGCAAATAGCACCAAACAAATGTTTGTTCTTAAATAAATCCTGCTTTATCAAGTGGGCTCCCTGATTGCAAGTAACTTTTTAAGCTCCTACTGGGCATTACTGCTTGTCACTCAGACATACATTTTCAAGGGTCTGTTGAGGCCAAGTGTATGGTACAGTCATTGTACCACTCCACCTACAAGATGTCATTTATGTAGAAGGTGTAATCTGAGACTATCTCCTGGAGACAAAAGTGATCAGTACGTCTTATGCTTTTACTCTTCCTAAAGTTATTTGAGATGCTTTTGCATTTGCTTTATATTTAATAAAGTAAAACGTTTGAATGATTAAAGAAGATGTTACTGTGTTTAGGGCAATGCCTCTCAAATGGTGACATGCACACCCCAGGTTCTTGCTAAACTGCAGATTCTGTCTTTCCACCAACTTCCCAGCTTGAGCTCACATTCCTGGACCAGGATCACCTTTGAGTAACAAGCTATTAGGGAACACTGAGATAGTTTAAAAATTTGAAATCTGAGCTAAGGATGGCATCAGGCTGATGACATTAAACTCATTTTTCCTATACTATCCCAGTTTTATTATGAATTATTCTTTAAGCAGATAGGGAGATTTTTGTTGCAGTGGGGGAATGGTTCCTGTCTAGTGGTAAAATGTGTATTTCTAAGTTTTAACAAATTAAATAATGTTTGGGTTTTAATAAAGTATGATAGCTCAGTCTGTTTTTGCCTGGACAAAGATTCCTTGTCCCATCCCTTTCCTTTTAAAGGCTTTTGAACAATAACAAATGCATTTTACTGTTTCAGGTCACCAGAGGCCTTTTTTTTTTAGGTTGTTCACAATTTTTTTTTTTAAGTTGTAGAACAAATTTACAATATCCTTGACACTTAAATAGCATTTACAGTATTTTTCTTTTTAAAATTATGTTTCTAAAGATAGCTAGGGAGCAATTTCAAATAGTTCCTCTGTACTTCTAGATATAAGCTGTTTTGAGTTTCTGACTGTTGGTGAAAATTAAGAAACTCCTAGCTTGCCATGTCCTGTCATGTTAGCTTATTTTGTAAGGAAATCAAATCTGGCACCTTTCAATTAACTGCTTTACCTCTGTGATCTAAAAACACACAACACGTTGTAGAGCAGGAAGGCATCATTACTATCTGTGGATTGCCTTTATTTCCGCAACTGGATCATTTCAATCTGCTGCAGGTTCTTCTTGAAAAGTTAAAAAGAAAAAAGAAAGAAAGAAAAAAAAAAAAAAAAGCCCTCAGAGATGAGAGGAAGGTGGAAGAGTTGAAAAATAACTTACTCCCCGTCATGAGCTTGGCGACGGGATCCGAAGTGTGTATCTCATCCGTACTTGGACATCCCAAAAGAGGGAATACACAGAAACATTATCATGGACTGGAGTCTAGTCGTTCTCCTTGGTAACTCAAGTGTAAAGTATTTTGGAGAAAGATAAAGAGATGAAAATAATCAAAAAGTGGGGGAAAAAAGAGAAATCTCTCTGCCTCCCTGCATGCTTCTCTGTTACTTTTATTCCTCTCTCTCACAGGGTCACATCAAAAGGACACATCTTTTTTTTTTTTAATTAGTTTCAGAGGTAGAACTTAGTGATTCATCAACTGCACATCACCCCCAATGCTCATTACATCACATGCCCTCCTTAATGCCCATCACCTAGTTATCCCGTCACCTACTCACATCCCCTCCGGTAACTTTGTTTCCTAGAGTTCAGCATCTTTCATGCTTTGCCTTCCTCTCAGTTTTCCTCTTATTTTATTTTTCCTTCCCTTCCCCGATGTTCATCTGTTTTGTTTCTTAAATTCCACATATGAGTAAAATCATATGGTATTTCTCTTTCTCTGACTGACTTAATTTCCCTTAGTATCATACCAAAAGGACACATCTTTTTAAACGATTTTATCAGTCCCCATCTTGCATTTGTTTAGAGTTTCATGTATTTGCCCTCAGATTGTGTTAGTTACTTAGTCACTGGTATCATCTTGAAACAAGATATGACCAGTTGGATTTGTAGGTGATCATCATTATTGATTCAGTGGATTGAACAGTGTGCCTTCCACTTTTCTATTTGGTTATGCAAATGGATATTTAAGAGAAGGTACTAATTAGTATGCAAAATTCACAGTCTGATCATGGAGGGTGAGAGGCTACGCTATGGTTTTCCTTTGAAGATTAGCTAATTGAATCATGTTCCTTTCTTGAATACCTTTTCAACTAAATTATTGTTACTTAAAACATCACTTTAAGCCAACCCCTGCCTCTGATCATTTGGTCCCAGACACATTGTTCTTGAAGGGCGAAGAGTCAGGTCACACTTCATCCATTACGATGCTTAACTGACTTATTTTTCTTTGCTTTCCCACAACAGGTTGCAGATTGAGCTTAACCAGGAAGTTCAGAGTCTGATCAACGCTGACCTGATCTATAACACGAAAAAGGAGTTCTAATTCTGCCTGTCCAGTTGGGCCCCTGGTGACCACAGATAACTTGGCTTTACTCATTGCCTGTGTGGAATATTCTCCCTATAGATTTCTTTCTTTTTTTTTTTTTTTTTTTTTTGCACATGGAGGACAGTAACAAAGAAGACAACACCGGCTGCTAAGACCGGAGATCACAGGAGAATTCTTTTACCATAGGCCTTCGAGACTTTTCCTCTACCTGGACTTCTGGACAGAACACTGTCCAGTCATTTTGGTTTTGCTATATATATATATATATATATATATTTATCTGTCTGTCTATATTTTTCCCCTCTTTTTACCTTCCCTACCACCTTGTATTTTGTTTCTGTACTTCAGAAATGGGCCTACAGACCACTCAGTGGCCCAGCCATGGGGCTTTTTTCCTGAAATCTTGGCTTCTTATCTCCCTGGGGCTCTACTCACAAGTGTCAAAAATCTTAGCGTGCCCTAGTGTGTGCCGCTGCGATAGGAACTTTGTCTACTGTAATGAGCGAAGCTTGACCTCAGTGCCTCTTGGGATCCCGGAGGGCGTAACCGTACTCTACCTCCACAACAACCAAATTAATAATGCTGGATTTCCTGCAGAACTGCACAACGTCCGTTCCGTGCACACGGTCTACCTTTACGGCAACCAACTGGATGAATTCCCCATGAACCTTCCCAAGAATGTCAGAGTTCTCCATTTGCAGGAAAACAACATTCAGACCATTTCACGGGCTGCTCTGGCCCAGCTGTTGAAGCTCGAGGAGCTTCACCTAGATGACAACTCGATATCCACAGTGGGGGTGGAAGACGGGGCCTTCCGGGAGGCTATTAGCCTCAAACTGTTGTTTCTATCCAAGAATCACCTGAGCAGTGTGCCTGTGGGGCTTCCTATGGATTTGCAAGAGCTGAGAGTGGATGAAAATCGAATTGCTGTCATATCAGACATGGCCTTTCAGAACCTCACGAGCTTGGAGCGTCTGATTGTGGACGGCAACCTCCTGACCAACAAAGGCATCGCCGAGGGCACCTTCAGCCATCTCAGCAAGCTCAAGGAATTTTCCATTGTTCGGAATTCACTCTCCCACCCCCCTCCTGACCTCCCAGGAACACATCTGATCAGGCTCTACCTGCAGGACAACCAGATCAACCACATCCCTTTGACAGCCTTCTCAAATCTGCGCAAGCTAGAACGGCTGGATATATCCAACAACCAGCTGCGTGTGTTGACTCAAGGGGTCTTTGATAATCTCTCCAACCTGAAGCAGCTCACAGCTCGGAATAACCCCTGGTTTTGTGACTGCAGCATTAAATGGGTAACGGAATGGCTCAAATACATCCCTTCATCTCTCAACGTGCGAGGTTTCATGTGCCAAGGGCCCGAGCAAGTCCGGGGGATGGCTGTCAGGGAGCTGAATATGAATCTTTTGTCATGCCCCACCACGACCCCTGGGCTGCCTGTCCTTACTGCAGCCCCCAGTACAGCCTCTCCAACGACTCAGCTTCCTACCCTCTCTGCCCCAACCCCCAGCAGAAGCTATACACCCCTGACTCCCACCACCGCCCGACTGCCCACGATTCCTGACTGGGATGGCAGAGAAAGAGCGACCCCACCTCTTTCTGAACGGATCCAACTCTCTATCCACTTTGTGAACGACACGTCCATTCAAGTCAGCTGGCTCTCTCTCTTTACTGTGATGGCATACAAACTCACGTGGGTGAAAATGGGCCACAGCTTGGTAGGGGGCATCGTCCAGGAACGCATAGTCAGCGGCGAGAAGCAGCACTTGAGCCTGGTTAACTTAGAGCCCAGATCCACCTATCGGATTTGCTTGGTGCCTCTGGATGCTTTTAACTACCGAGCTGTGGAAGATACCATTTGTTCCGAGGCCACTACCCATGCCTCCTATTTGAACAATGGCAGCAATACTGCTTCCAGCCACGAGCAGACGACATCCCACAGCATGGGCTCCCCTTTTCTGCTGGCGGGCCTGATCGGGGGCGCAGTGATATTCGTGCTCGTGGTCTTGCTCAGCGTCTTTTGCTGGCACATGCACAAAAAGGGGCGCTACACGTCCCAGAAGTGGAAGTACAACCGCGGCCGGCGGAAAGATGACTATTGTGAGGCAGGCACCAAGAAGGACAATTCCATCCTGGAGATGACCGAAACCAGCTTTCAGATCGTCTCCTTAAATAACGATCAGCTCCTTAAAGGAGATTTCAGACTGCAACCCATTTACACCCCAAATGGGGGCATTAATTACACAGACTGCCATATCCCCAACAACATGCGATACTGCAACAGCAGTGTTCCAGATCTGGAGCACTGCCACACGTGACAGCGAGAGCCCGGCGTGAGGAGGGCGGACCTGAGACTCTCGAGAACACACACGTGTGTGCACCTAAAGACACGCGAATTACATTTGATAAATGTTACCCAGATGCATTTGTGCATTTGAATACTCTGTAATTTATACGGTGTACTATATAATGGGATTTAAAAAAGAAAAAGTGCTATCTTTTCTATTTCAAGTTAATTACAGTTTTGTAACTCTTTGCTTTTTAAATCTTAAAAAAAAAAATAGTCGCTGAAGTACTGTACAGGGTTGTACAATGAGAACCCAACGCCAAGGCAAAAGATGGAGTGATTCTTCCTCAGGAGGCACATTAACCTTTTTTGCTGTGGAAGCTATCAGAATAAATTCCTTTCTTACAGCCAGTGGTCAGATGAAAGGGCAGATTAGAATGAACTCATCAGGGTAGGCTAAGTAATGTGTAAAACAAGAAATGGCCCAGAAACCCTCATGCTACTTCTGCACTTCCTTGTCTGGAAGAGAAGTTAAAACTCTTGAAATATAAGAAAGGAGTTAGTTACCCTGATTTGACCCAAAGCAGGAAATAAAGAAAAGAATCCCGAGGAAGTCCGTTCCTGTAAGATAAGTTAACCCAACCCAGCAGAACCCAACAAATGACATGTTTGGAAAAGAACTTCAAACCTGGGTGTTGGCTTTCTAACCAGGAGCTTAACAATCACTCCTCATGCTTCCCTGACCCTATATGATAACAGAGTTAGAAACTTGAGTCTGATTTCGATCATCTTCAGGGACAGGTAGGATGTTCCAGCAAGAAAACTCCCTTTAAAACTGTTACTATTCAAATTATATGTCAGGTTGAATCATATTCAACAGAGATATATTCTAGAATACTTTTTTAGAAGAGGCTAATAAAATAACGGGAAGAATTATATTGAATGGAATTATTTTTGATAACGAAAATTATTTGGGTAGATTCACTGCAGCTATGTCAACATGATATTCAGGCCAACGAGAGATTAGTGTTTGGAATATACTGAAATTATTATTTAAAAGCTATTCACACCATTTAGACAAGAACAAGTGATCAGCGGTTCTGCTATACTTTAATCAAATGACTGTTGGTATCATGTTGAAATAGCTTGAATTAATACCTTTATCCCTCGCAAATTTGTCTTCCAATCACCTCACATATATTTTCATAATTAGCTGTTTATGCTACATTTGTTTGTTTGTTTTCCCACTCTGCTTAAAATTTGAAAGAAAATTTTAGATCACAGTCTTGGTTACATAAACTATCCATATATACTTATACACTTTAAAATGTATACTAATTTTCAGTGCTAATAATTCTATGGGGACACATCAAAGCTGGATGAAATAATGTATTTTTTTAAAGCAATACTGAGTTTCCACCTTGGACTGACTTTGATCCTGTTCCATTTTTGAAATTTCATTTATTCCTCTGCAGTGTTGGATGTCCCTCTTCTTTGGGAATCATGGAGGGATAATCACTCTTTTATTAACAGGATAACATGTAAAATGAACAAGTCAGGGAATGTAGGCTTGTTCCCCTAATCTTGGCAGAGTGGAGCATAGAACAGAGGGCATAGGGAAGAAGGGATGTCTGTGCTTAACTTTAGATATTTTTGAAGCAATGCCCACCTTCACAAAGTATGTATAATTTACTCCTTTTCATCCTTTAGATGTAGAAGGGCTATCGATCGTATACATTATCTAAAAAACACACACCCTTGGGAAATTCCTTTTAAAATAAAATTTCGCCCTGTGTTGCATATTTCCTTTACCACTGGCCATTTTTTTAGGGACCTCTGAAGTTAATGTCACAATCATTTTTGCTTTCTCCCTCTCACTTTTAACAAAATAGAACTGTGATGTGTCTTCTTTGTAAGAGTTTAGGTATAAAATGCTATGCAAGTTTTTCTTTATAGTAAGAGCTTTATTTTCTTTAATAATGTACCCCCAACTTATATGTTTTAATCTCCCTTGTCCCTCAGAATAAGCAGAAAATATAACTGAAGTTATAATATTGTAGATGCAAGAATCAAAACTGCAGTCAGTTGAGCTGAAGTTAGCTACGAATTAATTTGAATTAATTCTAAAGTGACTTAGGTTTCCATTTTAGTCTATTAGCTAGCAAATTTTGGCTGTTGCTTTTTTAAAGCTAATTCCACACAGCGAAGGGACAAGACAGTCTGTGAAGGTGATTGGTGTGACAGTAAGCCATGTAACATTCAGGACAATGACATGGAGTTTTGTGTGCTTACCTGGATAATTCCTTCCACTGTCCTCTTCCCCTTGGCTGTGTAGATAAAACTATGTGTTCAAATCATGGTACTTTGACTTTTGAGGATTTTTTTTCTCTCTTACCCACAAAATAATCATTCTCATTTACTTCTGTTGTGTGTATAATCCCTGCGTTATTTGGCTGCTGAAATGTTTTTACTTTGGACCAAGAAGACCAATGTTGGAGAGTTTTCTATGACATCTTATGGGATTCATAGAATTATTTGGGTCTTAACTGGTACAATGAAGACCTAGTCACTTGAAGTGATTCCTTTGCTGGAAGCTATTCCTGAAGAGATAGGATGTAGTTCTTGGCCTCACTTTGCTCTTGCACACACTGTGGTAGAGACTGCTAAAATTCGGATCAATCTCCCACTGGTCATGGCATACCTGGGGCTCTCGCGTACACCAGCATAGAAAGCACATCATGGTATTTGTAATGTCTTATGTGTCCCAGGAAAACTGCTGAGTAACCAACCATTGGTGTTGGATTATGGTTTGATTGACATTTGCAGACCCAGGAATGTGTTCTACTCTGTAGGTGAGCCTCTTTGGCTGTCATTGTTTTGCATTTTGAGACTAGTCAGGAGTCACAGTGGAAGGTACAAGCCAAGTCCAGGAACAAAGGCGTACATCAGCAATTGGCTTATAAAGAGCTTGACGCCCTTTGACTGAAGAAGAAGGTGATCAGATAATAGGCAGCCACTTTCAAAGCTAGGGGACTGTCACTGTGCAGAAGAAATTCTAAAAGGAAGAGGTATAGCTATGATCACACAGATATTATTGATTGTTATTCACGCCCAGGGTTGTCATTCATACCTGTTTGTTCTGGGAGATGTGCTTGAACAGAGAGAGCCTCTGGGCTTCCCTCAGAAATGTCAAATGCATGAACAGCTCATCACAATGGACAGCCATGGGCAGAGACAACAGTGTGTTTTCCTGCCTAGTTTCCCTGTGTGAGAAATGGAAAACATTCTATCCCATGAGAAATCATGCAATTTGTAATTATCTAGATGTTTGTTGAAAATATATTAAATATGTTTCCTGAGGTAAAAACAAAAACAACCAAAAAAAAAAAACCCACAAAAACCTGTAATGTAACTAGTCTGGCAAAATTATTAATGAAGTAGCTAATTCTAAGGCTCCATTTCCTATCAGTGCAGATCATGATGGTCTTATCATTTAACAAGATCACAATTTACTTCCCCTCTGTGGAGAATCGTCTCTGCCTATAGCCAGCAGGACACCCAGTCCAAATATAAGTTACTGGGAATAGTTGCTGCACTAGTTTGGGGAACCTCAGCTGGAGAGCTCAGTGAAACTTTGGACCATGAAGTGGTGAATTTCCACTAACATCTTTGTTTATTGCATTTTTCTTGAATCTACATCAAGGAGACATTACTTTAGAACATGAGAAGAATGGTTTTGCCCATGATTTTCCTGCTTCAGGGGGAAACAAAGCAGTTTCTTTGTACCCCAAAGGGAAAGAGATACAAACATAAAACAAAACACTCTCCTAATTTTTAATCTTTGTCAAAACCAGCCTGATGTACTTTTTTTTTTTTTTTAAGTCAAAATACTAACGAAGAAAGCTGTAGCCTACATCCTTCTTTGATTTCTTTAGCAGGGTCAAAACAATTGCTGGCAGTGGGGATATTTGTCACAGATTGTGCATGTAGGATACTGTTGTAACAAACGGATCAGAACCTTGTGCTATAGTTTTCATTTTTCTTTTTCTAGCAGCACATTCACAAAAGAGCACAAAGCAAGGCCATTGCAGCATTTTTTAAACTAGTGAGAAACACACACGCACGTACACACACACACACACACACACACACACACACACACACACACCCCGAGGCATTTATAAAGATATACATGGGATGTAAGATTTCTAACCTTTTTGAGGTAAGGTGAAGGTGTTGCCACTGTCTCCCTCCTGGGACCAGCATATAGTCACTGAAAGCTAATCCCGATGATTTGTTATTGTTTGAATCATACGTTGATTTGCTTCCGGTTATGTTTAGTGTGATCTTGCTGACAAGGGGACTGCAGGGGGCTGGAAGATTCTGCATTGCACATCCTCTGAAACCTACCATGTCGCACACTTTGTTAACTACCGACTTCAGTCCACACTATACAGAACCTTGTTGATATATTCAGTAAAGGCTTATTTTAAAAGAAAACCACATTGTGTTTATCTGAGTAAGTTCATTGGGTAACAACCAATACTTGCATTGTTAATGTTCAAAAGAAGTGTGGGATGCTTCCTGATGATACAGGAGGGTGGCAGGGATGAAGAAAGCAGTAGGATTTTCCCCTTTCTCCTACCATGAAGTAAGGTATTTTAAGGCCATTTGAGCCTTTCGTGTGAGGGGTTTAGATGACATCTTCATGTTCTTTTCTATTTCCCAACTAGATTGTGTGTTTCTGTGGATATCTTTTTAGTATACACACATACATCAAACATGCTGTTTTGTATTCATGAACTCCATGTTGTTTAGGATAGAGATAAATACCCATGTAGTTATCCAATCAGAATCATCTTTTTCCCTATTTCAACACATAAGCTATTGATTTTCACTGTCAGTTTTCCTTACGAATTTCCATGGTTACGTTTCTACTTCAGATTTGTTTATAGCTCATACATCCATACTTCCAATGAGCACTCTTGAAAATGTATTTATTCATATGCTCCCGTTCAACTCAGATTAATCTCATAGTTTTTGCTAGAGCCCTTTCTCTAACTCTTCTTGACCATTTCACTAATAATGTATTCGACAGAGATTAAATCAGGAACTAAAATCACAGCAATTCAGTTCACTAGTGTTAATTATTTGCAGAGTCTCTGTTGGAAAATTAGTATGAAAGACAACGGTAACAGGTGATTCATATTACGCTTGGGAGATTTTATGTCAGGTAATGTCCGAGCAACGCTCAGTTACTTTTACCAAGAATTACAGACCTTAATCTGTGAAGATCAGAGCCTTATCAAGGAATATAATTCATTCATTCAAAAAAAAGTTTAGTAGAATCCTTCTACTTTGTTCCAGGCACCTGGCTGAATGCATAATTTTCATAGAAGAATAAAATATAGTCTTAGGCAAATCAGTCATATCTTCCACTTCCCTGTGTTTCTAAAGAAATCTGTCCATCCAAAGTATTTACTCCTTATCTACTTTCTGCTGAGTACTATGTTAGATTCTTCTTGGAATTTGGAGAAAATATGACTTCTGCAAAGGAGCTCATAGATCAGGCAATAAACTCATTTCCTAACACATTCCAGGGTCTCAGAGACCATGCATTCTGTCAAACTCAACAGAGTGTCTAAGGTGACAAAAGAAATGTATGTACTTCTTGGTAAATTTGATGATGCATTTGTTGTATATATTAGATGATTTTGGTGTTTAATAGATGGCACAAGGTGATGGTGCATTGATAAAACTAGAATTGAATTTGAATTAACTTTTCAAACATATATGACGTGATTGAACACTTAGGAGTTGTGTTTGGTAATTAGACCTGCAACCTTAAATTTCCGTTGGGCACCTGGATATAAATTAATCTAAAACAAGAATAATGGCACTTTATAACTGTTGAGCACCTTTGTAAGACCATATTTAGAATGCTATGATACATGTGGTCACATTTTGTCTTTAGCCATGTAAGGTACTTTATCATCATTTTTCAGATTGTTAAACTCAGCTTGCCGAGAAGTATAGTGATTGGTCCATGATCACAAAACCTGTAAGTGACAAGAGTCGAAATTAACCTAAACATGACTCTTAGACTCTCAACTATTTCCTGTCTCTTAATAAATTGACTAGTTGTAAGACTGACTAAGCTTTGAGACAACTTCTTTGTCAATGGTTAAAATTTGTGATGATGGAGATTTCACGACTTCACTCGGTGGATGCCTGTATTAATTATTGTTCCTGACATATCAAGGGAACATTCAAAAAAACCTAAAAATATCAGTCTTTTAAATCCATTGGTTACACATCCCTGTTTTTTTTTTAAATAGAAATTCTGTATTTGTTATTATTGGGTGACTGCACATTTATCTGATTTGAAAGCTTCAGATGGAATCAAGCTATGCCTAAACCCACAGGGTAAGCTGAAAGAACTATTAAAAGGACTTGAGTCAGGTTATTTTTAGTAATGAATCTGTTTCATACTTGAGAGGTTGCTCAAAGTATTTTGTAGATTCCTGCTGAAGATGCTCATATGTCAGAATCTATTAGGGCCTTAGCAAACTGGCTTCTGGATTTACACTTTTTTTTTCCATAGCACAAATAGAAAACATGTAATTTAGAGGATATTATAGGAGTTTTATTTTTTCTAGTTATACAGCAAGTTAAGGTAAAGAATTTGTAATGGTACACTCTGAAACAGATGTCTTTTTAGCACACATGTCAACTGATGAACCCATTTGCCCATTTTCTTGGTATGAGGTCTAAATTAAATGAAAAATGTATTACATCTTCAAGGAGATTCTGATCATTTCAATGACATAATCAACTTGTATATTGGGTCAATCTATTCTTAACCAAATATAAAATTGTGCTAGTTGAGAGTCTGCTAAAATCCCTGATTTGGGTGGTAGGGGCTTTTGTTAGTTTCATTTGTTTTCATTCCACAAATATTTGCTGAGTCCTGATAAGTTTCAGTGCTGAATAAGACTATTTTCCAGGACTGTAACTTTGTATCACTGAAAAACTTCTCTGGGGGTTACTGGCATTCAGTATATGGGCTAGGGTTTTTCCACTTCTTTGCTTTCTTTCAGTGCTCACACTCTTACATTTAAGTAATCTGGCAACCTTTATGCTTCCAACAGTTGTAAGATTTCATTAATATATTTTATTCTCTCAATTTCCAAACTCTGACATGGTTAAGACCCTTCCCCTGGTCTCTAGTCTACTTTTACCTTTCCTACACAATGTGCGACAAAGGACAATGGTCTATAAAGAATGCCTGATTGTGACACTGTCTTGGTTTCAAAATATTCCATTGCCATGACTTTATAAGAGAGAATTCAAACTCTCTGTATGACTTAAATATCATATATACATTGTTCTCTGATACTCCTTACCAGTATGTCCTCCTTGTTCATTATGTGCTCTAGACTAGATCCATATTTGATATGAACAGAGCCTCTCTCCAAGGAACCTTCAACTCCTTTAGACTGCTGTAGATTTACTGAAGGTCTTTTATTTTATGACATTCACTTTCTCCTTTGCTTAGTGGATTGTTCCTTCCTCAAGATAGAACTCAAGTGCCCCACCTTGGGGAAGTTTTTCAAATAACATATGTCAATTATCTGAGCCCTCTTTGCAGCTAATATAACTTTAAAATACTTTAATTTATGGCATGTATCGGTTGTGGTTTTTCATAGGTCTGTTTCATGCCTATGCTCCAAGCCCCCTGGAGACAGAGAACATACCTGTCAATTGCTGTATCTCACCCAGTGCTGAGTATAGTGTCCAGACCTTGGCAGGTGTTTAGTACATGGTTTCGGGTAAAATGTGAACAGAACACATGGAACCCTACCATGATAGCAGGCTCCCTGTGGGGTCAGGCTTCCCTGAACAGCAACAGCTCAAATGATAGCTACCTTGTCAATCTTCTAAGGTTGGATGACTTTTTAAAAAGCCTCAGAATGCTCTGTGAAATTCTGGATATGTAGAATTAGCCTTGCTCAAATTTCATAATATACACTTTACAAGAATGAACAAAACATACATTTTCTAAAAAAAACAAAAAAAACAAAAAAAAAACTCTTGTTTACCCATGACAATTTCTATAGAAATTGTTGTTTTCATGATTATCTGATGACCACACATTTATCTGATTTGAAAGCTTTATTACAAAATCAGGATATGTCTATACCCACAAGGAAGGCTGAGAGAACTACTCAAATGATTTGAAGAACATGCTTTTTTATATTTTGAAAAAACCTAAAAACTCTGAACCAACGTGCAGAAAGGCATATAAAGAGACCTCTTTAAGAATTGTCTTATAACAAGATGTAATCCTTATGAGAAGTACCTGAAGTATGAATGGGTAGACATAAAGTCAAAGTAAAACATCTGACAGTTTGCTGGTCAGAATCAATTTTTCACATGTAAAACACAGAAGTAGATTTTTTTGTTTGTTTCCATCAGCAATATCAAATGGGACATTCCTTATTCACTATGTCATATCTTATATCTAAAATATGGTATGTATCATTTAGAAGTTCACATATTGTTATCTGAGTTATTTGCTGCAAGAATAAGTAGTTCTCTTCTAGAAATGATATTCCCATTAAGAAGGAGGCAGGGAAGGTGGTAATTATTAAGAACTCAGACTTGAGGGGTGCCCGGGTGGCTCAGAGGGTTAAGCCTCTGCCTTCGGCTCAGGTCATGATCTCAACATCCTGGGATTAAGGCTCTCATCGGGCTCTCTGCTCGGTGGGGAGCCTGCTTCCCCCTCTTTCTCTGCCTGCCTCTCTGCCTACTTGTGATCTCTCTCTCTGTCAAATAAATAAATAAAATCTTTAAAAAAAAAAAAAGAACTCAGACTTGAAACAGGCTGACTTGTTTTGGAAACCTGTCTCTGCCCATTGGCCTTGTTAATAACTTATACTTTATGGTCATCTTTAAGGTCATCTTTATGGTCATTCTTTGACCTGAAATAGACAGTGAAGTTGGACATGTATGAAGGATGTCAGGACTGCAGGCATGGACAGCAGTTGTCAGTGTTTCAGACTAAGGCAAGCATTAAATATATGGTATTGAGCACCACGATTTTCCAGACAAACTTCATTTGCGAGCACAGGGTGACATATTGCCAACTTTATATGAAGAAACCAAACTTTGTCAGTATTAAGATGAGAATTATACATAAGAGTCATCTATTCAAAAGTAATTAGCATCCCAAATTCCATGTAACTGCGTGCAACCATTATCAATACAGGTTTAACAGGGGTTTTTCCATTTTCTCTATTCTTTTCTTTTCTTTTTTCTGGAAATGTTGGGGAAAGGTAGGTGCCACCAGGCAGCACAGAATCATACTAGGTCCTCTATCTCATGATGGGTGGGGACACTTGAGCAGCACGGTTGAATGGAAAAACGAATACATTTCTTTGTAGTGTAGTTAACATGTTTCCTCTCTGATCTTCAAAACATACACATGGGGTTATTGATGAAAATTAATTTAGAAGTCTCAAACACACTCTAGAATGGAATGCTCAGAAAACATGGGGAAATTAAAACATTAAAAAAATCAAGGTAGTAGCTTTTTGTTCCAGGATCCATAATGTTAAATGGCATAGTTTTATTTCATTTTACTCGATGACTAACCATTTTACTATACAGCTGCACTTGGTTGGCAACTAGTGAGGCTGATAGCAACCAACTGGAAGGACATTTTAATGGTTTTGCAATGCAGATATGATCGTCTACCAGCTGTACCCAGCTAACTTTTTGCAGTCAATGCCATTCTTAATTTTACAATCTAGTTGTAATTAAGAGACATGAATCCTCTTCAGATAAGTTACATTTTTTCCTTCTTTACCCTTTCTGTCAATGGGAATTAAAATAGTCTCAAAACAACTCACTCACTGGGGCCCATATTAACATTATTTTCCTTCTTATCTAGCCTCTCCTCATTTAATAAATACAGGAGATGAGATGCTAGGGGGAAAAATACTCTCTCTTCCAGCTCTTGACTGCAGAGTTTAATTGGTTTCAGGGCTGTTATGCGGCAGGTATAAATCAATACTGGCATTCCCGTGGTCTACAGCCAATTTTTCTTCTCTTTGGGCTGGTGTCCGTTTTGATAGATTGCACCCCCCCCTCAGCTCTTCCTATTGTTAAATATTTTACATATTGGCCATCCTTAGTTGGAATACAGTGCACTCCACTAGTATATTTAGAATAAGCGGAAACGAGTTGCTTTGCAATCACCTCTCATAGAGAACAACAGTTTCTATACAGACTACTGTCTGGGGGCTAAATTACTGCACAGGAGGAATCCCTCTCAGTCTGAGTTCAAAGCTGTCCAGAGCTAGAGTCCATACTAACTCTGGGCTTTGCATATATTTATGCTTCAGTTTCCTTTCTTATCCACGGGGTATCTACAATATTTACCTCAGCAGCAACCATCCAGCACAGAGCCTGAGACATACTCAATGTCAAATACTTTCTGAAAATACATGGAGTTAATGTCCGGAAAGCTGGGTTACATGGCTTGGGTCTCCCTTGGATCAGGGGTAAGACCATTCCTCTCTCTGGCTTGTTTCTTCTAGTTGAGAACGTAAGACTTTGGTTGATTTCTTAAGTTCTTTTGGACTTAAATTCTGTTTCATCCTTGTCAAATTTTCATAGAGTTTAGCTATAGTGAATTGGGATGATTTTTGTTATCTGTTTTTATAAGTTCTAAGAAGATGTGTATAGGCTAGAAAACAGGGAGCATGCAAACACTCAGTTTCATTGACTTTATTACAGAGACAAGCATGTCCCCCATTAGTGATAGCAACAGTAAGCTCAATATGTCTGGGAAGCAATATACACAATTATCAAAAGAGTCATGGAATCATAAAGAACTGCCACTTTGTACCTGTGTGTTATTACCTAAAGTTTCTAAGTCTCACCCCTTATGTGTGAAATGGGGTAACAGTACTTCTGAAGAGTCAACAAGATCACTTATGTCAAGTGTTCGGTACGGTGACCGACTCACTCAAACTCATTGTGGCTGAAAAATTGCAGATGAATAGAGAAGCAAGTGGAAGCAAAACTCATTATTATTAACTCAATTATCTTTCCCTCAAAAGAGGGAAGTTCAAACTATGTTACTAAGTAGACATATTTATAAAATACTTTATTTCAATAAAAATTATTAAAGATAGATTTCCCTACAATAAAACTTGTATAAAGCAAGATTGTTTCTTAAAATATTGAGTGCATCTTCTATCTTTGTAAGCCTTTTATGTAATAGCTATTAAACTTTAAATATTCAACAAAAAAGAAATTATGAGAAGAATACCCAGGAAAATGCTGAATGATAAATGTGCTTTATTTTTGATGAAATAGAACAGATTTTAACACTGAATGTGCCACTTCTTATCTTTGAATCTTGAAAAAGTATGCAATTATGATCTTAAAAATAAAGAATGAAATTTTAGAATAATCAGAAAATACTTCTTTCCAGGACATTCAATATATTTATAAAACTGCTGCTTACCAGGTAGCACTGGATGTTAATATTTGGCCTTAAAGTGGTTAAGAATCCATACCAGTATGTAACAATTTCAGTTGATTACATTATACATCTGAATTTAATAATGAAGCATTGCTTTATTAAAGATTTTTATATCATTCAGACTTTCCAATCTAGTGATGGCTACCTTAAATTAATGGCTTTTAGCTGTGTAGTTAGAAAGTGATCCTTAGGCTACAAATCAAGGTATCATTATGTATTCACTTCTTTTACAATCCCATTCATTCATTAGGTCCCTATTATGAAATTTTAAGCTTATTAATTCTATAAAGAGAATTGAATAAAATGTAATCAAGTTAGTAAAATTATTATTTCAAAAGTTTGTTAAGGATTATGCAACCTCACTAAAGGACCAAAATAGCATTTTAAAAGGAATTTATCAAAGCAAGTATTACAAAATTACTTAATAGTATTTTTTTTTTTCTAAACATTAAAATTCTACCTGATAGTTTAGGAACTTACATGTAAATCAAAGATGCAGTTATCTGGAGGTAAAAGCACATTGTTGTTAATCTTGACTAATTTTGTATAGTGAGAAAATGCAAAAGCATGTTTTTGAAAGAATCTATTTTAACAAAGATAGCTTTCACTAATGAAATAATTACTATAAAATGAGTCTGTTTTAAAAAGCCAGTGCAACCTGAAAAGTAAACAGCAAACTAACCAGCAAAAGGAAAAAATAAATAAAATGTTTATATAAAATTAACAATATTTTAACAACAGTAATAACAACAACAAGCCAACAAAAACCAAATGAAAAACACTTTAAAAATATGTTTTACAGAAGAGTGATCAAAGTATGGGCAAATATATTCTGGTGTGACATACTTTTTTTGGGAAAAATAAGCAATGTGTTTTGTGGAGATACAAATTAACACACTTAAATATGCAAATCATTTGTGGCATTGGTACAAGTAAAAAATCTAGATCAAGAAATTCAAATCAAAAGAATTAACAAGTAGTTCAAAATATTAGCCATCCAAATACTAGAAATTTGAAAAACTTTTATTAAAAGTTATTTGAGAATCCATGGCACATGAGAAGGTGAAATTGCATTGGCTTTGGAGTTCAAATATTGGCTTATTGACTTACCAGCTGTGTCCCTAGCCAAATAATTAACCTCTTTTATATTTGGTTCCTTATCTTGAAAGTGGTATAATAAAAACTCCTACCATAGTGTTGGTCTGAGAATTCATTTAAAGTTACTGGCACAGAGGCGCCTGGGTTGCTCAGTCCATTCAGAAGCATAGGAATCTTGATTTCAGCACAGGTCATCATCTCAAGGACCTGGGATCAAGGTCCCCTGTCCCTCAGGCTCTGTGCACAGCAGGGAGTCTGCTGTGCTTCTCCTTCTCCCTCTGCGCCGCCCCTCACTCATGCACATACTCTCTCATAAATAAATAAGATCTTTAAAAAAAAGTTACAATCACAGCACCTAGTACCTAGTGGTTGCTTAGCTGTGTTAACTCCATCCAGTTCCTTCCTGTCATCTCCTGTCACTTTCCTTTTCTATCAGCCCTGGTAGAACAAAATGCTTTCTTGAACTATAAGGAGTATAGACATCTCCCAGTCTGTTCTTTCATGAGGTCATCAGAGAGGGAGAGATGCTATCTCATGTGACCAGTAGTGAAAAGCTTTGAGCATGGATCCACCTGTTCCACCATACTTCAGGTATGTTCATGTATTGTTTGTGTTGTTTGATTTAAATGAAGTTTTAAAGCATAGTCATTGCCTTTTGAGCTTCTGTAGGTATTTGTGGGAGAGCTGGTGGGGCACACACTTCTGCAACATTTTCATGATGTAATCTCCCCAGTAGTAACAATAGAGTTAACAGTATGTGCCCTGGGTCATTTAAAAAAAGCTTAAATTCCCTGTGCCTCGTACCCTTTGCTCTATCATCTTCCACTCTGCTTGAAATGCCCACCAGTTTGTTCATTCCTTTGATTCTAGGTAGCCACATGCAAATAGTCCTTTGGAGACCTAGATTTTCATTTGGATATCTAGATTTTCAAGAAGTGGAGTGTTCCTTAGCCATTATGATGGGGACTGGGAATATATGTTTTACCCAAATATAGAAACTACCAGTAGAGGATGGGACAAAAGACAATTGAGTATGGTTGGAGAAAGGACAAATGGAAGAGTTTGGAGCTCAGACCATTAAGATGGACAGCCACTGAAAGGGATCCCAAATTTGGGAGCAGCATTAAGGGGAGCAAACTTTGCCTGTGGTGCTTGGTATTCCATGAAGTGCTCTAGCACTACTGGTAGAAAGCCTGAGGTTGAAGAGAGAGGATTCACTAGGGTTCTAGACTCTTCCCCTGGCCACCACTCTTAACTGATGACTGGTAGGCACCTCGGCTCATAAATGGGCTGCAAGTTCAGTTTCAGTCTCAACTGAGATTTCATCTCAGGTTCACTTCTCCCTCCACCCTGTCCTTTCTCCCCACTCATGGCTTTCACAGCTGTCAATTGCACAAGCCCTCTCTCCTCCTGTGTGCTCATCTCTGTATGAGTCTGTTTCCCTGACACCCCAACCTGCCACAGCCTGCTTCACACTTCTGCCCAAGGCTGAATTTCACCAGAAGTAGGAGTATAATTATAGGAAGGCATAAGACTGAACCCAAAGGTGTTCCCTCCTTATTGAACAACATGAAATAAAATTTACTTCAAGTCATAACCCTGACTGTTTAGTTCTATGAATTTGAATGAGACACATGAACACCTACACAGGAGGCCCAAATTTTGCTGCATATTTATGGCAAACCTAGTTTAGTTAATCAGTATTTAACCTTTCCCCTTCTCTGCGGATTGTCAACTTTCTGAGAAATTAACCCAAGTACACTTTAAAAATTAAAAAAAAACAACATCATTTGCAAAAAAATCCAAAAAATAGTGAATATTCAATCCTTTTTAAAAAGATTTTATTCATTTGAGAGAGACAGCAAGAGTGAGCACACATGAGTGGGGGGAGGGGTGGAAGGAGAAGGAGAAGCAGACTCCCTGCTGAGCAGGGAGCCCCATGTGGGACTCCATTTCCAAATCCAGAGGTCATGACATGAACAGAAGGCAGAATATTAGTCATCTGAGTCACCCAGGTGCCCCAACATTCAATTCTTTAAAGCCAAGTGAAACCAAAATTTCTTAAGTCTATAGGAAAAGAAAAGGTATAAGAAAAAGACAATTAGGGTTGTCCGGATGGCTCAGTCAGTTAAGCATTTGCCTTCAGTTTGAGTCCTGGGATCAAGCTCCACATTGGGCTCCCTGCTCAGAGGGGAGTTGGCTTCTCTATGCCACTCTACCTGCTTGTGCGTTCTCTCTCTCTCTCTCTCTCTCTCTCTCTCTCTCTTTCTCTCTCTCTCTGTCAAAAAATTAAATGAATAAATAAAATATTTCTAAAAAAAGGAAAAGAAAAACACAACCACAATGATTGGTGGTTTAGTGTAACTAAATCCTAGTTTGTCTGCTGGATGCTCAGCAAAGACAATCACTGAGCCATGGAATATGAAACGGGAAAGGGTTTATTGGAGAGGCATCCAGAGAAGACAGAACAGTGAGCCTCAGATCCGCTTCCCAGAAGGAGGAGAAGCAGGGAAATGTCCATCGACCCTCTGGCTACTGGTTTCCTTAGAACAAGTGTTTTCTATGGATAGATAAAAACTAAAGTAAAATGAAAACAATTTCTAGAGTAGGCAGTCTCTACTCTGTAACATTGTTCTCTCATGATCCAATTATTTCAACTATACCTACAAGATCCCAGAAATGTTCTCAGTCATTGGCTGAACACGGGGAAATGGGTGACTCTCACTTATTGTGGCCCAGTTTCCTTCTTCCAGGCATAATACTTCTTGACGAATGGAGTTAACTGGACAGCAACCTTCTCATTATATTGACAAAATCTTGACAGGACTAGAAGAGTTGAATTCTCTTTTGGGAGTGGTTTATGATTTTAAAATAAGCAGATTTCCTTGAAAGGGGTTGCCCATGTGGGCAAAGAGAGGATGGGAATGAAAAGCTACCAGTTATTCAGGGTATCAAGTTTACTTTCTATAGTGAAAGTCCAATTCCGGGACTCCACCAGAAATCCTAAGACTTCTGGTTTTACTTTCTTCCACTTAGTTTTCAAAATGGCCAAAGAATGACAACGATGAATGAATTGTTTCAACCATGTTGGAAAGCTGCTGAATTTTCCCTTCCCATTTTGATTAGGATTAGAGTGTTCGTTAATAGAATTTATACTTATAGATTCTTTTGCTATCATTAATTTATCATCTACTTCAGAAAAGGGATAACTGAAACCCCCAGAGAGAACTGGCAGAGATCTGACCATTAGTGATAGACTGAGCTCTGAACTTTTGAAACACAGGACTTAGGATTTCAAACCAGATTCTTCCCTTTACGTAAGCATTGTGTTACTTTACTAATAGGTTTTCTTGCAGTCATTTTTATTATCTAATTACCTAACTGTGCTGACTCTGGGATGAGCCTGTGGTGGGCCATTCTGCAGATGAAAGCAAAGAGATCTGGAAATGACCAGTCTGAGCACTGTATTCCCAAAACTGTATATTTTATCAGAACAGCAAGGTACTTGGTGGCTTAATGACCGAACCAACCTGCTGACTACATTTAGAATCATGCAATTGCTATATTTTAATGCAGATCATGACCCACCTTTCCTTGGCAAGTAAAAAGTAAAATTTAGTCACCAATGAATATATAGCATATAGATAGATAGATAAGATAGATAGGTATAATATGTTAGATATCCTTGAGGATTATTTTGCTGTTTTCTTTCATCTTTGGGAAAGCCACTGAGAGCCTTCTCTACAGAAGCAAATTAGAAGATGGAGATTTCATTAGTAATTCTTAATAGTAATAATACTAATGACTGAGTTCTCTTTTTAAGACCTCTGCCATTACATTATGATTTGCTGCCATATATTCCCTACTTTTTAATAAATGTGCCTTGTGAATATTACTGTATTTATATACATGTGCTAGATTCTTACTAGTCTCACTTTGTCTTTTCTGTTGGAGTCTAGTATCTCTGCAAAAAGCTTTAAGTCCCTTGATTAGAACACAGCAAATGACTCAAACAACCTGGCAAACACAAAATTAGAAGCCACTTCCTATTCTCTCACAAATAGTTTGAGAGAATTAGTGCCAGTGCTTCTAAAGTATATATCCTACCTTAGGTTTTTCTGCAGCATAACTGAGTGCCTGGGTGGAAATCTTGATCTGGCTTTTTACTCATCATGTGACCTTGGGCAAGTTGCTTAAACTGTAGCCATAATTTCCTCATAGACTTGGTGTAAATACTAAGTGAGTTTAAATGTATATAAAGCACATATTATGGGGTGTCTGGGTGGCTCAGTGGGTTAAGCCTTTGCCTTCGGCTCAGGTCATGATCATGGAGACCCGGGATTGAGCCCCACATTGGGCTCCCTGCTCGGCGGGAAGCCTGCTTCTCCCTCTCTCACTTCCCCTGTTTGTGCTCCCTCTCTGTCTGTGTTTCTCTCTAATAAATAAATAAAATCCTAAAAAAAAAAAAGCACATACTATATCCAGTCCCCATAATGTCAGTAGCAATATTCCAGTCCTTCCCACAGTGTATTTTGTCGATGATTTATTTCTAGTGTCTTGCTATCCCAATAAAATATATTTCTGCTAAAACTAAATAAAACTAAAATGAAAACGAATGATAGGGCTCATCAAAGCATTACAACCTCCAAGGACAAAAGCAAGGAATGCAGTATTTAATGCTGGGGTACACACCTTAAGAGTTCTGTAAGAGTTAACTTTTTTGACAAAGCTTTAGGTGTGATTGATTGGTATTTGCCATTCCTAATTCCTTATATAAACCTTTTTCTTTTTTTCCAGAAGAAATCTAGCACATGTATAGGACATCTTTGCATATAGGATTCTGTATGTCAGGCTTGAGATAAGATAAATATGCCAATTATATGCACGTATGCAAAGTTTTGAAGACAATCGTGAAGTGGAGACAACCTGCCTTTTAATGTTTGGTGATAGGTATAGAGGCAGCCAGCCAAGGTAGCTATATAATCAGTGTCCCAGTGTCTGGTCATTAACTTCCCTGGGGTCAAAAGGCAAGAGCTGGAGCACCCTGATTTCTGGATAAAAGCTATAGCAAAATGTCATTGCACACAGCCCTTTAAGGGGTGGGTGGTCTCAGACTCCTCCTCATTTAGCCATTCCTTACTCTTCTTCTGGAGCTAACCTCAGCCTCTATAGACAATAGATTTTTTTGTTGTTGTTAAATTACTTTTTTTTTTTTTTTAAGATTGTATTTATTTGGGGCACGTGGGTGGCTCAGTTGGTTAAGTGACTGTTTTCAGCTCAGGTCATGATCCTGGAGTCCCGGGATCGAGCCCCGCATCAGGCTCCCTGCTCAGCGGGAAGCCTGCTTCTCCCTCTCTCCCCTGCTTCTGTTCTCTCTCTGGCTGTGTTTCTCTCTGTCAAATAAATAAATACAATCTTTAAAAAGAAAATAGAGCAGAAGAGAAAAAGAGCAGGGGAAGGGGCAGAGGGAGAGGGAGATTAAACAGGGAATCCTATATGGGACTTGATCCTGGGACTCCAGGGTCATGACCTGAGCCAAAAGCAGACACTTAACTGACTGAATCACCCAGGAACCCTTAAATTCACTTCTTAAACAGGCAATGAAAGGAAGAATTTTTGCATAGGTGACATAGAAATAATTTAAAAATAGTTAGTATTCTTTTTTTTTTTTAAGATTTTATTTATTTGACAGAGAGAAACACAGCCAGAGAGGGAACAGAAGCAGAGGGAGTGAGAGAGGGAGAAACAGGCTTCCCGTCGAGCAGGAAGCCGGATGTGGGACTCGATCCTGGGTCTCCGGAATCATGACCTGAGCTGAAGGCAGTCGCTTAACCAACTGAGCCACCCAGGCGCCCAAAAATAGTTAGTATTCTAAATGTTGGCAAACCATGGCTTTGTTACAATGAAGGCTGGAAGTGAAGATATTAAATAAAATAATCTAGAAATAGCCCAAATACTATACACCTCTTATATGTTGTACACACCTAACATTTGTATTAAATCCTCCCTTGTTTAAAATAACTGTATCATTTCTATCTCAAGCATTTTATTCTTGTTGGAGGAAGTATTTGGTACCCAAACTGGCTGCAAGTCTATTTACTCAAGGATATAAATTCGGTATTGGTTGCCTAACCTGGTTATAAAAGAGGAGACAATTCTATTAGTGTGTAATAGAACATTGGCAATTCTTGGCTTGCAGTGGAAAAAAAAATCAGCTACTGAAATTATTACCTGAGGTCACTTGGAATGAAATACCCATTAAGACAAGATTTTGGTGAGCTGTGTGATTTCTTCAATAGAATTTTATGATGGGAATATAAATACAGTAATTGTGGGGTAGGCTAGCTCTTTCTGACTGGACTGAAATATGCAGAGAAAGAGAACAACAGCTCAGGGTTTTAAATACTTTGCTCAAGGCAAGTCAGAGGCCCAGGGACCATCCATGACTACTTCCCACAGTCTTTTATATCTTGTAGCTGCAGGGCAGCTGTTGGCAAAAGAAAAAAAAAAGAAAAAAGAAAAAAAAAGGTACATGGTGTCTGATCTTGTTTATTGCTGAATTATAATGTGGGCTGAATCACAGCCTCACCGGGTTTCCTCTGTGAAAGTTATGGCCTTGACTGGGAAAGACTGAGAACCCAGAAAATTCAGATGGAAATGTTAGGGGGATATAGATCAGTGTGACTATCAAATGTCCAACTCTGATAAAACTTTCTTGCCCGTAACAGCCCTTTATCCCTGTTGTAGAAGGTTGGTTCTTTTTTTCTTGGGAAACTAACTTGCCTGAGGTAACTAATGTATAAGGAATACCATTTTGTTTTCTTGGCCTGTCCTCACCACCTTCCTTTCCTCAGTTCTAGGGTGTTAGTAGAGGTCAAAGTGTGAGCCAGGAGGAAAAGGCTAAAATATGAAAAAAATGCCAAGTGTTTGTTGGTTTTTATTAGCAAAAATCATGGGAGTATATGTGGCAATAGGATTCAAAGGGAACTCTACCAGGTGGGAACAATCAAAAACACATTGGTTGAAATTCCCCAATATGGGTGTACGATGAGAGTTTGCATCTATGGGCTTGCCCAAGCTGCCCAGAGGGATTGTAACCACCAACTGGGTGGGTTGCCTGAACCGTGGACTCAGTGATGGCTCACAGCAAATGAAGGTGCAAGACAAGGAATTCCTTGGTGTATTGTAGAATCTGAGACTTGTGGGAATATGAACAGAAGAGAGATTTATCATCTGGCTTCCTTTAACTTCTAATCTGTCTTCTAAGAGAGCCAAGTATTTCCTTCACTAAGGAATTTAGCAATACATGGATGAGGCTGTTCTCTTTTGGACAGAGATGAAGGTGCAGATGTTGGTCCTGAAATGGGCTCCATGTTTAAGAGAGAATGATGGAAGCCTGGAGTGGGAGAGGTCAAATGGCAGCACTTATTACCAGGTATTGGGTGGACATGATGATAATAGGCATCAAGAGTACGGTAGTAGGTAAATGACTTTACCCATTCTCTAGGAGTGGGTAATTGCTCATCCTAACTTTATGAACAAAATAGATGTCCAGCCAACTCATATTAAATTGTACAACTGAAGAAATGACCCAGGTGTGATAAATGGCAGCATGACTTTAATAATCATGATGGAGTGTCACAGCCACTTACCAATTCCAAGAGTTAAGTTGTACGGGTAGTGATTCTTTGTTATCCCCATTTCATTTTGCTTCTTTCACCCATGAAGATGTTGGCTATATTTTGGAGAAAAGCAATGGTCAATGTACATTTAATCAAGTGGAGACTTCAGCAGCTACTGCTGTAGAAGATGTGGTAAATCATGGTTCATCTCCCTCTCTGATTTCTCCCCCTTCAGATTTCCCTCCCTTCCCCTATGGTCTTTTGTGTTATTGCTTATGTTGTACATATGAGTGAAACCATATGATAATTGTATTTCTCTGCTTGACTTACTCACTTAACATAATCCCCTCCAATTCCAACCACGTCGATACAAATGGTGAGTATTCATCCTTTCTGATGGCTGAATAATATTCCATTGTATATATGTACCACATCTTCTTTATCCATTCATCTACTGAAGGGCATCTATGGACCCTGAGAAATAAACTGAAGGTTTTGGAGGGGAAGGGGATAGAGAAGGGGTAACAGGGTGATGGATATTAAGGAGGGCACATGTTGCAATGAGCATTGGGTGTTATATGTAACCGATGAATCATTGAGCACCACATCAAAACTAATTATGTACTATATAGTGGCTAACTGAACATAATAAAAAAAAGGTGTAGTTCTATTGGAAAAAATCAACTGAGTTGTGACATCTTATACTTAGCTATTAATCTAGAAATGGTTAAAAATATCTTCTTGTTTTATCTTAATAAGCCAAGAACACTACAGTGGTTTGCTTTCACCTTAATTAACATTTCTCATTTCTTTTTTTTTAAAGATTTTATTCATTTGACAGAGAGAGAAAGTTCACAAGTAGGCAGAGAGGGAGGCAGAGAGAGAGGCAGAGAGAGGAGAAAGCAGGCTCCCTGCTGAGCTGGGAGCCCAATGCGGGCCTCGATCCCAGGACCCTGAGATCATGACCTGAGCTGAAGCAGAGGCTTTAACCCACTGAGCCACCCAGGTGCCGAAACATTTCTCATTTCTATCATAAATTACTTCCAGTGACCTTGATTGTCTCACTATACCAGAGGATATTACAGAGGTAGACTATTTAATGACATCAAGTGACTGAAATTGAAGAGCTGGGAATGCATGATATCTAAGCTAACTTTGTAATTTGCATATGTACCAGAAGATAGGAGAAACCTACCCCATGCCATGAAAATTTAGGACCTACCACCTTTTTCATATTTCTAAAAATTCAGTGAATCTGAATATCCCTTCCAAAAGAATCGGCCCAGTTCATGGTGGGCTTCCTGGATGTTTGAAAGCAACATATGCCATTCTTGGATGTGCTGTTTCAATACCTTTATCAAGTAATTGCTACATCTGTGAATTTTCAGTTTGTTCCAGAATAAGAGTAGACTCTTCAGCTTATCCAGACTATAGTGCAAGCTATTCTCTCTGCAACATGGTCATAATGATTCAGCAAATTCAATGGTGCCTAGAGTGTCTGAGCAGATGGCCTTGCAGTTTGGAAGTTGCAAATCTGATAAGAGATTAATAATGTAGAGGTTTGGAGTACTGAAACAAAATCAGGCCTTTTTCCTGAGATTGATTATTAATATCCTTTTGAGAAAAATATCCTACTTTGCTAATGGATTCTAAGAGAGGTCAAACACTGGACCATTGGACCTCCAAGTGGCCATGCAACCATGATCATCATTTTTTTATGAACTAACCATAAAGCTGAGCTTAGGCAACAAAAGATCTACATAAACTAGAAACAGCATATTTAAGATTGGCTCAATGCTCAAATATGGTGCTTGAACAATTGTTTACCCTACCAAAGGTTTTTTGTTTGTTTGTTTTGTTTTTTAAAGATTTTATTTATCTATTCGACAGAGAGAAACACAGCTAGAGAGGAAACACAAGCAGGGGGAGTGAGAGAGGGAGAAGCAGGCTTAACCACAGAGCATGGAGCCCTATGGGGCTTGATTCTGGGACTCCAGGATCATGACCTGAGCCGAAGGCAGACACTCAACAACCGAGTCACCCAGGTGCCCCCTACCGGAGGGTTTTATGTTGCTGCTCATATTGCCACTTCTTTCATCTGTCTATTCCCCAGAAAAGCCATAGAGAAGAGACATCTTCCAAGTGGGCAGATCATTGAGTGTTACATCTGTTTGCTCACTTTGTATGGAAACAAAGGTTGCCAGAAGCATGGATATGATTTGGAGAATTGTTAATAAGGAGATATAAGGGATATGGAAGAAAATTTCAGGCCGGTAGAGTCTCTTTGGATATTAATGCCCATATGATTTCTCTTCAGGAAATATTCTAGTTGAAGAACCTTTCAATAATTACATGTATACAATGACCCATTATGTGAATATTAAGCAGTTACTTCCAATAGCCACCTCCCCTTGGTTGCTGAGTAGATTTGTAAATAAAGAATTTATAACAGCAAGAAGATAGGTTAAAAGATGGATTCAAAACGTGGATTATTTGATACAGCCAATGTTGAGTACTCAAGCTGCCAACCTCAGAGGCAAATGCTGACGCTTCCACAATTCACCATCTACTAGGGGGCCAGTCATCTATCTGATGACAGGTTATGACACTGGATTCCTTCCATTATGGAAAGGGCAACTCTTTATCCAAATTGGAATAGACAATTATTCTGCATATGGATTTGTCTTTTTTGTGATCATGCCTCTGCATCTGTTGACTTACTTAATGGGACAGCAACAGAGTGACCCATCTAACATTGTTTTTGAACAATGCATTCATTTGTAATGCAAAGGTTGAAAAAATGGGCTCAACTCAATTGGACTCACTTGTGTTATCATATGCCACAAGCTGCCTGAAGTAACTGGCCTTTTAAAACTATATAATGTACCATTGAAGACTCAGTTATGGCACCACTTGGGAGAAAACACTGTTGGAGGATAAGACCACTCTAGGACCAGTCTTCCAGAATAAGAAATATGATCTGAATTACTGACCAACATATGATACTTTTTTTGTTTATTGTTAAATGTCATGTGGGAATTACCTTGAGCTGTCCTAGAGGTCATTGAATACAGAGGAGGCTCACAGACCAAATGAAGATGCCCAAACTCACATGGCTAATTCAATTTAAAACACATGGCAGGAAGTAAGGGGAAAGGGCTATTCTTAAAATAAGGTGTAAGTGGGCTTAAGGATTAAGGGTAGATCTCTAATAGTTAGAAGTTTCTGGGGTCAACATTCCCTATCCAAGAAGCACAGAACAATGTACACTTGGCCAAAGCTGTAGCCAGGCAATTATTGTACCAACACCTACGGATTTCGTTTGCATTAATGGGACACAGAACAGATGAGTTCAGGAGGAGTTTCACCAATGTGTGGCTAATCCTCAACCTCGTAAATTTTGAGTACCTCATTTGCTTTATGTACATTCAGTGTGTCATGAATACTTGGTGCCTCTGGTTCATCATGTATATTTAGCATATTATGAATGCCAGATGGCTCTTGGTCTTCCCATCCCTTTATATCTATGTTTAGTGCACACAAAGTGTACTTACTTTATGTTTAACATGACTAATAGTTTACTAACTTACTAACACATCTTATGAGTTTTGTTTTTGCATTTTGTAGAGCAGAATTGAATGCTGGGTAATAATATAACATATGTAATTCATACAAAGTATATGTTTGGAAACCAAGTGATCGAACTGAGAGAGGAAACATTTACCTTTCATCTAAAGACTATGCACAATATTCAGCTTTCCATTCACATGGCCTTGGGCTGTGATGGCTTATAATTCTTAGTACTCAAAGGAAGACTGCTTCCTGTCTAAGACAACACCCAGCGATTCCTGTGAACTCTTAAGATTACAACTTGGTAATTTGGTCTTTCCATGCCACTTAACCAACCGGTGAAGAAGTTAACAGCATTGGCTGGCACAATTGATCCTGAGTATTAAAAAAAAAACACAGAGTTGTTTCTACACAGACAAGGAGATATACATATAGCCCAGGAAATTCCATAGGATCACCCATTAGTACTTCTATACTTCCTGGTCAAAATTTAAATGGGAGACTATAACAACCAAATATAGGCAGAACTACAAGAATAAAGCTCACTCAGGAATAAAGATTTAATTCCCCTGCTGGGCAAAAACTCTGACCAATTTCAGTGGTGGCAGAGGAACTCTAAAGAAAAGGGAATGGGATGAGGATAAAAGCTGTCATCTACAGCAGTTGTGAGTTTGGGACCAGTTGCAGAGTAAGGAATCTCTGATCATTCTTACTGTCTTCCTTGCTTTGTTATGTATGTACTGACTTTCCTTTTCATCTCTTTCCTTTTCCCTGAAATTTAATTACACTGTGATGTTTGTAATTTGGTCCTCCAGTTATAGACTATCAGACTAAGATTATGACTGGAGCTGAAGGATGATGATAAACTAGCTATGGGTACAGTGACAAAGAAATTTGGGGAGAAATACAAATATTACTATTTGTATAAAAACTGGATGCTATATGTTAGGCAGGTGGGTGTTGAAAGTTGAAATTGCTTTTTTTTTTTTTTTAAGTATGGGTCTTGGGTTGCCAAAAGGTGCACTGTACAGGATAGAGTGAAGCCCTCAGCTTCCATTCTCATATCCTTCTGGTGTCATCCTGTATGAGAGGAGCTGTGAACCTAAAAAGGCATTTCTAGACCCCCCTGTTGCTACTGATCTAGATGGAAATTAGGTACTTCCATGAGATACACATTTTTAAAAGGCAATATGAGGCCATGGCCATGCTTATGTTGCTGTTTCACTTAGCAAGTTCACTGAGACATGAGTGCCAAGAGCAGCTGAGATGGAATAGTGGTAGTGCCCAAGCAGGAGTTTCCCTAATTCCCAGAGAACAATCCCTCGGCTGCACTCTAGAGCTGACTGTTATTACATGCATTGGCAGTCCCCTTTCTCTGCTCCTTTGCTATTCTCCCTACAATTTCCTATGTACTTACTTTCCTTTCTTGTCTAAATACTAGTGTAGGTTTTTTTTCTGGGACTGTACCTCCGACTAGATATCGATATTAAGTTCTATCTGGCTCCTTAACTGCCCCCAGAACAACATCAAGGACACCAGCTTTAAGTGGTCTTATATCTCTGTGAATGTGTGTTCAATGCCCAGCTCCCATTTAATTGCAAGATCCATGAAAGTAGGGACAGCTGTTGTTTTGCTAAGAACTTAGTACAATACTCCACGTTGGAAAGAGAACCCAAAGCAGCAGATAGCAAAGTGGTAAAGCAAATTTTATTTAGAAACTATTGTAATAAGGGAAAAGAAAGCTCAATGTAGGACTGACCGCAGTTGTGAATACAGCAAGGATAGGATGGGATTTATAGCCAAGGATGGGTGTGAGGCGTTGGTGATAGACAGTTACTAGGAGGACACGTCAAGGGGAGGGAGATTCTAATTAAACGGATTTAGGATTCTTCCTATAGGCGGGCTAAGATGATCACATATCAAG
This sequence comes from Spilogale gracilis, assembly GCA_004023965.1. Lineage (NCBI taxonomy): Eukaryota > Metazoa > Chordata > Mammalia > Carnivora > Mephitidae > Spilogale > Spilogale gracilis. Next base: position 97,232 of record PITA01000769.1, on the reverse strand, counting down.
TATGGAAGATTTTCACTAACATGAGGATGTTTGCTACAAGTGGGCTAGGCAAGCTCAACAACAAGGCTCAAGGATGAGGCTTCACTGAAACAAGGGTTCAGGGGAGACTCTCTAAAGGTTGAGTCAAGGAGAGAGACTATCACACACAGTAAGACCTGAAACAACAACAAAAGAAAACAAAATATTTTAGAATACATAGATTTTAGCAGGTACGGAATTTGTATTTTTTTCTTTTTTCTAAGTTTTTTAAAAATTTTAATTCCAGTATAGTTAACCTACAGTGTTATATTAGTTTCAGGTGCACAATATGGTGATTCAACAATTCCATACATTACTTGTGCTCATGATGATGAGTCTACTCTTTAATTCTTATCACCTATTTCATCCATCCCCCACCCAACAGAATTTGTATTTCTATTACATATGTAACCAGTTTCTTTGGGCTTATAGCACCTATGTAGAGGACTTTGCCCACAGACAGTGTTCCATCCATATCTAATGTGGACAGAAATTTATATCTCTGGGGGAATTTTGGTATTGTTCCCAGCATTACACACAATACCCCCATGGGACATAAGATTGCCCTGAAGTCTGGATCCAGAATCATAACTGTAAGTGTATTCATTTTCAGCATGATGTTAAGAATCCAAAAATGTACTGATTATTAATATTCTATTCTATAGTTTCCTCCAGAAAGCTCCAACATACTTATTTTGGGTAACAATTTATTTGAACAGAAATCACTTGACCCAAATTGTGATGATTTAATATAATAGGTCATTGAAAGAACTAGCCTGAAGCTGATAACAAAATCTGTTGCAGATTCTATAACTCCTATTTGCATTCATTGGTCTTTTGGTTTATGTGCTTTAATAATTTGAAAAACAAGAGGATAATCAGGAACCAAGATAGATATATATGTCTCGAGGCAGAACTTAACTCAAAATTGTACAAAATGTTTTGTCAGATGAACTCTTTAACCACGTCTGTTATCAGTGGCACAAAATATATTGGATTAAGTTTTTAAATAATGTGCAAGGATGGATCAGACCGATCCTAACAGACAAGAAGCTTTGGATTAAAACCAGAATTTTGTTTCTCTCATATAGTTTTAGATTAAAGATTTTTCGATTAATTCTTTCAAAATGGAATTTTGGATAGTATCTATAATTTTCATTGCTATAAATTTTAATGAATTTTATATCATTGATATTTTGTGTCATCTTGGAATTCTTCAATAGTCCTTATTTGAATTGTGTCAACAAGTTCAGAGAAGAAACCACATTTTGGGTAAAGGCATTGAGTTCCTTTTTTTTAATATACATCCCATACGCATATAGAATACTTTCTCATATTCTGAGGAAGAATGTAGAATTTCTGTGCCAGTTGATTATACAATTTGCTGCTTTGTTATTTCACTATTTATGATTATTTTATTTTTTTATTGTAAAATTATTGTTTAACCACACAGGAAAATAAAAAGAGCGATAACAAGAACAGTTATGTACCCATTAAATACCTTTATCTGATCTTAATATTCTACATTTGCTTCAGATCTTCTATTTATTAAAAAAATTACAAATACAGTTGAAGTGTTTGTGCCTCTTACCTCTCATACTAGTCTCTTTTCCTTTCCCCAATATTTGCTATGTTCACATGAATCAATAACCAGTACATAGTGCCGTTTTACATGCTTTAAATTTATATATAAATGGTTTCAAACTTTATGACTCATTCTGCATCTTGCTTTTTTTGTACTCAGTATAACATTTGTGAAATGTCCCTATGTTGTTTTCATTCATTCATTCTCAATACACTTTGATATTCTATCGTATAAATATATCATTTTACAAATATATATATAAATATATATATATATTTTACAAATGTATAAGAATTTTAATTTTGCTTCAAATGTTAATTTTGGTTTAGAATATCGATGAGCATTTAAGCCATTTTATGTTTGGGGGGATTATAAAATCTTGTTCATTAAACATTCTTTTAATATCTTAGATCATATACTAGAATCCCTTGCTCATATATATCTAGGCTTTGAATGGCTAGACTGAAGACTCAATTTTCATTTGTAGCTCTGCTAGATATTAACAAATTGCTCTCCAAAGTGTTTGTACGAATTTTAATTATCATCAGTTACACATGAGCATTCTTATTTCCACGTCCTTGCTATTTTCTATCGTAAAACATTTAAATGCTTGTCTGTCTTAGGAACGGACACAGTGTCATTCTGGTTTGAATTTGCATTTAAGCTTTTTCTCATTAATCTTTTTATCAGTTGGGAAATTATTTTCATTTTTTCCTTATTGGTTGAAGTCTTCTATACATGCTGACTAGTAATTGTTAGCTTGTTATATATTTTCTGCAGTAATTTTATATTTTGTGTTCCTTAATATAAAATATAAATTTCTTTAAAAAAATTAGTTTATTTATTTATTTAAGAGAGAGAGTGTGTGTGATGAGGGGAGGGGCAGATGGCAGAGGGACGGGGAGAGAGAAACTTTAGCAGACTCTATGCTCAGAACAAAACCAAACAAGGGGCTCAATCTCATGACCTTGAGATCATGACCTGATCCTAAATGGAGCTGGTTATTTAACTAACTTAGTCTCCCAGGGAACCCCAAAACTATAAATTTCTAAGGACTAATTTAGCTACCTCTCCCAATTTTTAGTGTGTAAGTATGATTTAATATTCAGCTCTAAATTTTTCCAATTCAATTGATAGATCTTCTTTTATCCATAAATATTTTGGGATGTCTCCATTTTTTTGTTGTTGTTTTATAGATAGGTATTTATAATGACTTACTCTGTACTATCTTCATTTAAGTCAAAGAATATGGCCTGAAAAGTATTTTTTCCTTGGTATTTGTTTTGATTTGTTTTATGGCTTAGGAAAATTTGGTCATTGCAAATTTTGTAGTTACACAGAATTCTGTGTAACTACATTAGATTGAACTAAATTTACCTCATTTTTACCTGCCTGTTCTATTAATTATTGGGGTGATGTTTTAAATGATTATGTGTGTTTCAGTTCCTGTCAATTGTGTCATATCTTAACTCTGTTATTAAATGGGTAGATTTTAGGGGCACCTGGGTGGCTCAGTTGTTAAGTGTCTGCCTTTGGCTCAGGTCATGATCCTGAAGACCCAGGATTGAGCCCTGCATCAGGCTCTCTGCTCCGTGGGAAGCCTGTTTCTTCCTATCTCACTCCTGCTGCTTCTGTTCCCTCTCTAGCTGTGTTTCTCTCTGTCAAATAAATAAATAAATTTTTTTAAAAAAACGGATAGATTTTAAAACAGTTCTGTGATTTTGGTAAGCTCTTCCTTTTATAAATACATATGACCCACTTAATTTCTCAGAGGGATAGTTTACTTTATTGCCTTAAACTTTATTTTGTTGTTAGTATAGTTACACCAGCTTTATTTTGGCTGATATTTTCTTGGTGGTGGTGTGATTTTTTTTTTTTTTTTTTGTGATTTTTTTTTCTCTTATTTTTAGCCTATCTCCTTATGCTTAAACTGTCTCTTATGAGGATGGTTTTCTGCCCCCTCAACTGATTTGGAAGATGCGTGCTCTATTTTTATTTCTTTTAAGTGGTTTCCTGACAATCTCAGCATGCCTATTTGACTTAAAGTCCAAATTAATCAATAATTTCTTATTTCTCCTGAATAATAAGAGGAATTTCAAACATGTCACTGCCCTTCATCATCCGCGTACTTACATATTCTTTGCCCCCAGGACTGGGAGCTCACATGTGCATCTGAAAAAAGACTTCTATATTAAATAGGGGCTTCAAAACAATACCAAGAAAATCATCTCAATTAGAAAAGTCTTCTTAAATGAACTGTTTACAAGTAAAGCAGTGAACAAAGAATATCAAATATTTCTTAGGCATGAAGCAAAATAAGGTATTATTAGAAGCATATTGATGTTACTAAAGATTCTTTTACAAACATATTATTTGAAGTCAATTAGAATTCTGTAATGACCTTATTAGCTCAGAAGATGTTTTAATGATTCATGCTGATACATCATTCAGAGAATCTTTAAATAAGTCACTCTTAGATGCTCTGATATGCAGGAATATCTACACTAAGAAGCAACTGTTTTTTTAATACTATTTTTAAATTTAAATGTAATTAGCCATCATGTAGTAAGTACATCATTAAGTTCAGATATAGTGTTCAATAATTTATCAGTTGCATATAACACCTAGTACTCATCACATCCCATTTCCTTCTTAATGTCCATCACCCTGTTTCCCCATCCCCTGACCAAGCTCCCCTCCAGCAACTCTCAATTTGTTTCCCAGAATCAAGAGTCTTCCATGGCTTGTCTCCCTCTCTAATCTCTTCCCATTGAGTTTTCCCTCCCTTCCCCTATCATCCTCTGTGCTGTTTCTTATATTCCACACGTGAGTGAAATCATATAATTGTCTTTCTCTGATTGACTTATTTCATTCAGCATAATACCATCCAGTTCCATCCACACTGATGTAAATTAAATAGGAAGTATTCATTCTTTCTGAAGGTTGAATAACATTTAATTCCATACACCACTTCTTTTTTTTTTTTAAGATTTTATTTATTTATTTGACAGAGAGAAACACCGAGAAAGGGAACACAAGCAAGGGGAGTGAGAGAGGGAGAAGCAGGCTTCCCACCAAGCAGGCAGTGGGATGTGGAGCTCGATCCTGGATCTCTGGGATCATGACCTGAGCCGAAGGCAGTTGCTTAACCAACTGAGCCACCCAGGCGCCCCAAATTCTTTTTTTTTTTTAAGCTTTATTTATTTATTTGAGAGAGAGAGACAGAGCACAAGCAGCGGGAGTGACAGAGAGAGATGGAGAGGCAGGCTCCCCGCTGAACAGAGAGCCTGACATGGGGCTTGATCCCAGGACCCCAGGATCATGACCTGAGCCAAAGGCAGACGCTTAAGCAACTGAGCCACCCAGACACCCCCACCACATCTTTTTCTTTTTTTTTAACACTTTTTTTAATTGTAATATATTCATCACCGTACAATACATCATTAGTTTTTGATGCAGTGTTCCAAGATTCATTGTTTATGTATAATACCCAGTGTTCCATGCAATACGTGCCCTACTTGATACCCACTACCAGGCTCACCCATCTCCTCATCCCCCTCCCCTCTAAAATCCTCAGTTTGTTTCTCAGAGTCCACAGTCTCTCATGGTTCATTTCCCCCTCAGGTTTCCCCCCCTCACTTTTCCTTTCCTTCTCCTAATGTCCTCCATATTATTCCTTATGTTCCACAAGTAAGTGAAACCATATGATAATTGGCTTTATCTGCTTGACTTATTTCACTCAGTTTAGTCTCCTCCAGTCCCATCCATGTTGATGCAAAAGTTGGGTATTTATCCTTTCTGATGGCTGAGTAATATTCCATTGTGTATATGGACCATATCTTCTTTATCCATTCATCAGTTGAAGGGCATCTTGGCTCTTTCCACAGTTTGGCTATTGTCACCACATCTTCTTTATTCATTCATCTGTTGATGGACATCTTATCTCTGTAGGGATCTAAAGGGACACCTGAACCCCAATGTTCACATAGAGCAACTGTTCTTCTAACTGTTTGGGAAAGACTTTTATTTCCTGACATGTTTCCTTTTCATAGAAGAATCCCAAAGATAGCAAGTTTTCTTTTAAAGGCAGTGTGTATTTTCTACTTTGAAGGGGGTTTCCATTTTGCTTGTTACTACAGAAAATATTTTCTGAGAATTTCCTTCTTGCTGTGCTTTTCATCAGATACACAAACAAAAAAGATATCTTGATTTTTAGACTAAAAGTCCCCTAGGAAAATATAAAACTTTCAGACAATTGAAAAAGAGATTGTGTCTTTTATTAGGTGACACTTAAACATAATTTTCCTTTATTAGTGAACCAATTACAAAATCTGAACCTTTGGCTTTTTGTTCATGTGAAGTTATATCAAATTAAGTTTCTCAAAATGAATAAACTAATAAGTATAATGAATAAACTAATACATATAAAAATCCTTTTAGTGATTTACAAAAACTTAGAAGTTATCAGTGAATTTGCTTTATTTGAACAGTTTCTGTTTTATAAATTTCCTTCACTTTTTTTAGTCAACAAAAGAAAGAAATCTGAGTATTTTTCAGTCATGAGTCAATATAATAACACCCTAAAATCATTTGATTCTGAGTTGTAAGACTTTCATCCCTTTGATTTGGTCTGCTTGAGGAATGTCATATCCCATGACTTGAATAGAAATTTCCTTTCACCATATGAGAAAAATTAAGAGAAAGTCAAGGTTTGGACCCAAGTCAGCTAATACACAGTGACTGGGATAACGGTCATTACCTATGTCAAGAAAGTCAGTGAAGAAGTTCCAGACATTTATAATGAGGCATCTGAACTCAAAACATATTTAAATAAAAACAAGAGCAAATAAATAAATACCGCCCCCAAATATTTTCAACTGGGAATCCGATTGAGGGTTTGCATAATTAGGCTGAAGATATTACCAGAGTCATATATACAAATGCAATGTGTTAAGCAAAGTTGAGGAAAAAAATTTAAAAAGCAACCCTCCACACGGAATAGTTTTTCTAAGGAACCAATGTAACTTGGAGAGGTACCAACTTGGTCATCCTAGATGACAAATCTTCTTGTGGCATCAATAGAGTGCCATTTGGCTAGTCATGACTGGGTGAAGAATCTCCGGAGGTTCTATGTTGAGTCACTAAGAATGCTCCATTAAGTCATTTAAACCAAACTTCCTAAGAAGTGATCTTCAGAATCTCAATTTAACTGTATCTTTTAGAGATTTAAGGGAAATCTCCAGCCAAGCTAAAATTGCTTCTGCTGGGGACCTATTAGTATTCTTCACAGTGCTACTCAAACTCACTGCCTTTTCCTGGAAGCACATGAAAGACACTCAGATCCAAGTATACTGTATTCCTCTCACCAAAGCCACGTTGGAGAGGAGCTACCCTGCGATATGGAGACATGGGCTCTATTAAGAGCTCAGCCACAGAGTTACTTTGATTGAGTCACTTAACCTTCCTGCTCTTCTAGGTGCCACTCCTTGCCTCCGCTGTGGGAACATTTTGAGAATGAGTCCATGTGTATGTACCCTTCTCTGTGTGTTGTTATTAGAGAGACATCATCGTGACTGAGCTGAGTAGCAGGCTAAGAAATGAATGAAGAAAACAGAAATGATGATGATTTTTCTTTTAAAGCAAATTACAAAGTGACTGCACCTTTGTTTTACATGATACTAAGAGTATATATTTTAAAATTTTATCACCAGTGTTATTTTACATAAACTGATTTAGTGTCATTTTTCTTATATTTCAAAGTTGTTGCCGCCAGAAGTCAGCTTCGGCAGAGATGTGGGTCCCGAACCACGGGATGTCTAGCAAGCAAAATAATGACACGGACATGGAAATCTGATGCAAGCTGACAGACCTGAGGTCAGTCAGGAGAGATCTATGAAGCAGGCTCAGGCTCATGCTCTGGCTTTCTAGCTCTAGCTCTCTAGCTCTGGCTTTGTCCCTTTTGCTCTACTTCTCTCTCTTCTTCTGTCTCTCTTGCTCTCTGTCTGCTTCTTCTCTTTTTGCTGCTTTCTTCTCTGTTTCTGTCTCTGTTTCTTGCTTCTCTCCTTGCTTTGCTTCTGTCTCTCTTTGCTGGCTCTCTTTCTCTCTCCTCGCAGGCTCTCTGTCTTTCTCTCTCAGTCTCTCTGTCTCTCTTTACTGTGAAGGGTCCCAGTCTTTTATTATTCCCAAGTGAGGAAGTTGGGTGATGCAGTTAAATCTTTAACTTCTTTTGCACCCACCCTAGAGACAGGATTAGTATTGTTACTATAGGGTACAGAGTGATTGCTTAAACTCACAGAAGTTGAGACCATTGAGGCAGAGGGATCAAGGAATACAGATAAGAGATACAGAGATATGATTCCCAGGAGTAGGATTAAATGGAACTATATGTCTTGGATAAGCACACGAAGGACATATTGTCCCGCCCCACAGGATAAGTGGCTTTCTGGATTCTAGGTGGGGAAAACCCGGAGGGGCTTTCATTCACATTCATGGGTACCTCCACCAAAATTCCTGGTAGCTTGGGCATGGCAGGAGGGGCGGATCATGCACCGTCCCTGACACAAAGTCATTTGATGACAATCAGAATATTTTCATTTTTTGCAAGAGATATTAAAATAAAAGCTGGTTAACAAACGCACCTTGACATTCATGTTTGTGCCAAATATTGACCAGTTGAGTTTCTGGTGGAGTGACTGAAATGGAGACCAGCCCTTTGTTTGTGATCTTTCTGTGAATAATAAGATGGATTTGAGACAGCTATGAAAATGCCATGTGTTGATTTATAAATAACTTCCTGTATGTAATTGTAATGTATGTTGATTGTGGAAAATCTAAAAAACACATAAAGTATAAAATAAAAATTACCCATATTCTCATCAGCCAGAGCTACTTAATGTCACCATTTTCATATATGTGTGTATATTTTTCTTTAAAAAGATTTAAAAAAGATAAAATTGGGGTAATCCAATATAGACAGATTTGAAACCTATTTGAGCAATTTATATTTATAAAATTACTCTTGAACATAATATTCCATCTTACTGATGTACTAACATTTATTTAATCAGTGGTCCAATGAAGGATACTCAGATTAATTTTCTCAGTATTATATTTAAAGTAACATGAACATCTTCATGCTTGTGCACTTCAAATTGGGAAAATAGAGCAAGGTATGAATACTTTTAAGCTTTTTTTTTCATGTAATCACCTTCTTTGAAAAGTTTGTATTACAATTTTACCTGCAGTTCATAGACAAATACATTTTACTCTAGCCTTGCCAACACATTGTTAACGTAACAAGGTTGGCGATGCTGCTGATGTCTTCTTGGTAAAATCATAAAACAGATTTCAACCAGATGTTGAAATAACACCTGGCTATTAACAACAGTTAAACAAATTGAAGAACCGTCTTTAAACTCAATCCTGAAAGCTCTTCCTCAACATTTGAAAAGCTTTAGGCAATAGAAGAAGAAAGAATGCATTAATTTGAACCTAGGGGTCCATATGCTGTCTACAAATCAGACCCATTAGCTTTGCTTACCTTATGGTTTGGCTATCACGTGGAAACCATCTTTGCTGCCAAAGAGAGATAAAAGTGTACATTAAAAATACATTGCACCTTATCTCATGGAAGCAGGTGAAGAGGCTTTCATTCTTTAAGCAGACTGACTCTACCTTTTTGTTGCATGTGTTTAACGAGAACTCAACATAAAGGCGAGCAACATGCAATCTGAGCATGCTGTTCCAGGGCCAGTGTCTGCCATCTGCTTGGGCTAAATGGAACTGCCCAGCCTTTGCCTCCCTGCCCTTGAAACTTGACTATTGGAATTTAATTACATGATTATATGATTAAATCAAAGAGATTGAAAGGTTAAAGCTAATGTCCCTAGAGGTGAAGCAGGCCCCAGGCTTCTGAAACAGCTGGCATGGGGAAGAAAGGTCCCTCCTGGCATGTCAGCGAAAGAAAGGTAATGAGCTTTTCTGGGGGTGACACTGATTTTGTTTTATTAGATGTGGTGCTGATTGGGAAAGAATTTTAAGTTCTCAAGTCCAGAAAATGAATTTGAAAGCTTTTTTTTTTTTTTTCTTTTCTTAAGTCAATGCACTCAAGCAATTTTTTCCACTTGATTTAGCTCTTTGATTCCTTTTGCTCTCTTGGAGGAATTTTGAGAGTCTGAAGCATATTTTCTGAAAGTCAAGGAGTTAGGAAAGCAAAGGGGATCTGGGACTTATTTTCAATAGATGCATTGTCTCAGTCTTACCTCGAGCAATTCAAAGGAATGCTGGTGTCTGCTTCAAGATGGGTATTTTCTGATGGACTTTGACCTTGACAGTGAAATTTGGCATTTTTTTCAGAGAGGATGCATCAACAATCAGCCAATGAGGACAGCTACCAGTTAGCAAATAGTCACCTTGCTTTTACAGTGAACTACTGTGGTACAGAGCACACACAGTAAGAGTTGATAGAGCCTAGTCTCGGGAGCCCAGGATGTGCATTAAGGAGCAAAGCTGACTCTGTCACTTACTGGCATTGATAAATTACTTAACCTGTCCTTGACTCAATTTTCTCCTCTGGAAAATGGACTGATAATAACACTTACCTTTTGGAACTGTTAATCAGGATTAAACTGGCTAGTTACTGCTAGATACCTAGGGGACATTGTAAATATGAGTTCTTACTGCTATGAGATCAAATAAGAGAGATTTATGATTTCTTTTTCACTTGACTGTTCACATACTTGCAAAGTACTCCTTTCAGAGAGGTCTACATGAGATACCACTATGTTTCATTGACAAATTCTTCTATATATGCAGAGTGTGCTGTGAGAATTATCAAGTGGATTTATGATGGTACCATATGACCTCATGGCAGCAACTGTGAGATTGTCAGCATCATTGTGGTGATGAAAAATATTTTGGCCAAGGGAAGAGTAAAAGAAATAGACACTGTGTTACTCAGAGGACTTTCAAATCCTAAGTTCATCTCTCATCCCATCTTGTATCTCCGTGGCACTGTTTCCTTGCATCCTGTCACCGTGAAGCATTTGGTCCTTGTTACTTTTGTTGGTGAAAAGCTTATTCATAAAGGATAGGACAATGTGCTTCTTGCACCTGAGAAGCAGTGTTATTACCAAATGAACAGTTACTTGCGGAGATTTAGGAGAGAGACAAGGTCTGACATGCAAATCATCTCTTGCTAGTGGCTAGAGATCAGGAGAAAGGTAGACTTTAAATGCAGAATGACACAGTCATGGGAGGTGTGGGTGAGAATGGCTAGTAGTTAGTATGGTGAGTACTGGAAACACAGACTTATTCTTTTGTTCTGTAGTATTTTTCCTGTAATGATAATAAGTTTCGCCTTCATTTTCATACCTTGAAAGGAATGACATCTGGTTTGTACTCAGCTCTTTAATCTCAAAGACTTCATTCCTGACCAGAATACCATACTGCATTGTGCAGAGCAATGCAAGTGTCATAATAATAATTACACCAACATTTATGGAATTTTCCTATGGACTGGACTCTTCTAAAGCACTTAAAGTTCATCCTCACATCAAAAACACATTGAGGAAAATGTGATAATTAGCTCTACTTTATAGACAAAGAAACTAAAGTTTCTCAGATTCAGGTCCTGTAAGTCAAAACCATTCCTCTTCGTAATTGTATCATTTTAAGTTCAGTCTCGGGTTTGGGAGAAAAACAAATTAGTACATGTGTGAAGTAATAAGAAGCAATATGATATGATGAAAAGAGTTTGCATGTAAGGATCTGAACGGCCAAGTTCAAGACTATTCAAATACATCTCTATGTATGGTCTCAGATGATCCACAGGGCCAAATATTGCGTGGTGCTCAAGAAGAGGGCGTTAAGGAAAGTTTTTTGAATTTGTCTAGAAAGACTTTGTCAATCTCACTGTTTAAGGCTGGACAAAACTCAGTTTAGAAATGAATATAGAGGGAAGAATTCGAGTCAATGAATGCATCGGAAGTTTGTGGGATTTCTTTCTGAGAGTGGGAGTATATAAGCAAGCAGTGTTAATCCTGAAAACATTAGAAATGAACTTATTCAAAGTCTTTACTTTAAAAATCAAGCAAATTATCTATAGGAATGGAAAACCAATTTTAATATTGTAAAATTGCTTGGCTAGTTTCTATTTTCCCCTCCCACCAGCCAAAATAAAGTCAGGGCCAGAGGATGTTATCAACTTCTGATATGTGTTATAAATGAGTTCTTTTTAAGTATGTATGCAGGATTTCCATTTTCATTTCCTAAAGAGAAGAGTCTTGCAATCTGTTTTAGCTTGAATTTCATGCTTCTATGTACGAGTTTGTAGGGGTAATGGAGATCAGAGAGCTAAGTGGCATCTTGCTGTGCGCAGGGGAGAACGAAATGGTAAGATAAGGAGATAAGCAAAGTGATAAATAGTGTGGGTGACAAACACATGCTGACTACTGGTCTTTTTGCCCTGACTCCAATCAAAGGTGACATCCCCTGTTACTTCCTCTTATCATTTTTCTACCAGTGCCAGGGATGGGCAGTATCAAGTGGACCCATATGAATGTTGCTTTAACCACTGAATGAGTGACCATGAGCCAGTTGCTGAGTGACTCCAGACCTCATTTTCTCATCACTTGCAAGTTTTTGAACAAGTTTTTTTAAAAAGGTTTGTATAGATCTCAGTATAATTCCTAGCACATAGCAGATATTCAACAGTGGTGATTTTTACTATTATTGTGTATTAAAACTTTCCATTTAGGAAAATCTCTGCTGGTGGTAGAGTACTTGTTCAAAGCAAAAGCAGACAAACAAAAAACAAACAAAAGATGGGAAAGACAAATTGTTATATAAATTCATAATAAGCATTCAGTTTTCTGTTTTGAAAAAAAAAAGAGTAAAAAGTGTATTCTCTAGGTATCCTCTCCTGGTGCTATGAGAAGCTCACATTTACATGATTATGTATGTGTATATATACATGGGTGTGTATATATATGTAAATATATATATTCTCTCGATATATGGCATATATAACATACATACATCTATTGAGAAATATTTATTATAAGACATTAGCTTCCTTGGTTACAGAGGCTGAGAACTTCCAATATCTGCTATCAGCAAGCTGGAAACCCAAGAGAGTCAATGCTATAGATCCAGTCCAAGTCATAAGACCTGAGAACCTTGGGGCGTCTGGGTGGCTCAGTTGGTTGAGCGACTGCCTTCGGCTCAGGTCATGATCCTGAAGGCCCGGGATCGAGTCCCACATCGGGCTTCCTGCTTGGTGGGAAGCCTGCTTCTCCCTCTTTCACTCCCCCTGCTTGTGTTCCCTCTCTGGCTGTGTTTCTCTCTGTCAAATAAATAAAATCTTAAAAAAAAAAAAATTAAAAAAAAAAAAGACCTGAGAACCAGGAGAGCTGTTGGTGTAAATTCCAGTGCAAATGCCAGCAGACTTGAGACCTAGCAAGAGCCAGTGTTTCAGTTCAAGTCTGAAGGCAGAAAACAACCAATGCCCCAGCCCAACAGTAAGGCAGGAGGAGTTCAGACTTTTTGCTTTATTCAGATCTTCAATCGATTGGATGAGGTCTACCCACATTAAGGAGAATAATCTACTCAGTTAATCTCTTCCAGAAATACCTCACTGATATATTCAGAAAAATGTTCAGCCGGATGTCTGAGCACCCTGTGGTTCAGTCAATTTGACATATAAATTCATCATCACACTGTAGTATTATAGATGCTCAGAATTTGAGAAAGATGGAATTTGCCTGACTCTGTAAGTTGGGTGTTCTTTGTGCCTTATTATTCATAATCAGAAGCCTGCTACAAGGAGAGAAAGAATAAAATTGCGGGGGCTATAGTCCCCAAATCCTGGCCAAACCAAAATAGGTAGGACTCATTTTTGGCTATGAAGTCAGACACAGCCTACTGAGCTATGTTCTTCCCTAACCTGCTGACTATAATCAACAGGGTCAAATTCCCTTGTCCAACCCACTGGAGTTATTACATTAAACACTCATCCTGAAATTTTGCTTTGCTTTTCTTGAATAGGAACATAAGGTCAAATCTCATAGACAAAGTGGAATGTGACCATGAGAGATGGAATGTCCCAAGCAGAAAAGTCTGTCACAATGACTCAAAGGTTTCACCTACATTCACCTGAAAATCCACTAATATCATCCCTAAACACAACTATGCACATCCCTTCACCTTACTTATACCCCATCATAGCCTCCAACAGCCCTTAAAAGAGCCATGCCTGCCATTTTGAAATCTGGCTGTTCTCATGAAAAAAAGGGGTACCTTGGTTTCCATGAACCAGTCACCTCTGAGCATACTTTTGAGCACAACAGGAAATAGATGTCAGCACTAACACAAATGCTGCTCTTGGTTTAATTTGAAAAACTGGCTACTGGACAATCTATCTCACAGAGTCTATTTAGAGTGCTTATCAAATTGTAATAAATTTGATATAAGAGCTTTGAATGCAGTTAAATTAACACCTTTGACATGGAAGGTTTTGTAGTCTATTTTCTGTCACCAATAATATCCAGTAAACTCCTTGCCTCTCTTTTCCTTGTAGAGCCCTTACTTCAACAGTAGAGATTTTCTTTGTTTTCTTTCTTGGCAGGCGGAAGAGTTGTGATATCCCGGGTACCAAGGCTTCAACTCTGGTTTGTCATTCCGTGATGCTATCACATCTCATTTTTAAAGAGAAAATTGCACTGGTGCCCACAGGCCATGGAAATGTCAAAACTACTAAAGAGTTTGATCCTCTCTATAGTTTGGGAAAGCTCTCCGAAAATCCCATGGATGTAACAAAAGAGCAGGAGAGAGAGAAGAGAGAAAGAGAAAGGGAAAAAGTAAAGCAGTATTCATTTCTCCTAAACTGAGGCAGCAATCAACTTTGCAATTACCAAGATCCATTTCACTGGACTTTATAACTGGAAATGAAATGAGTGAGAAATGAGAATCTCTAATGAAGGCTCAGGTCCCCACCCATTGTGTTATCATTACATTCCACCAATTCCAACACTCACTCGCCAGCTTTGTAATTTGCAGCTTATTTTCTCACAGCTCGCCAAGCGATTCACATTCATTTACATTATTGCCGTTTAACACGCAGACAAGTAGAAATATGGTTTCAGATCTGATGGGCTCGGCATTTTTTTTGTCTAGTTGAGTTTGTTTTGCTGCCTAAAACAAATGTCTCTGGAGCTCTGTTTAATTTAGCATGTCAAACTGCTTCCTTCAAAGGCGATTTGGAAATGCTTTATATATACAATAGACACAAAAAGCCAGAAAAAACGGAGTGGGGCATGATGTTAAAATGAGGAACCATGAAAACACAAGCAGGGCTGCCTATCAATGTGGATGAGATTTCCATTGTTGTTAGATGAACACTGTGCATTCCCAAATTGAAACAAACGGAAGAAAAGGGGCATGAGGCATTTCAAAATTATGAGCTACAAAGACATCTCTTTTGAAACATTTCTTTTTTTTCTCTTCTTTTAATTTTTGTTGTTTTTAACTATAACCTCATAGTGGCAACTCAGGATTTGAGTAGGGACCCAAACATTTTCCAGAGGTCTCGAGCTCTTAGAGCTTCCGTTGTTTATATATTCTCGATACTAAATGCCTATCAGATATATGATTGCAATGAGTTTTTCCCATCTTTGGGACTTCCTTTTCACTCTCTTGATAATGGCTTTTATGCACAAGTGTTTTTAATTTTGATAAGGTCTATGTTACTTTTTTTTTGCTTTCCCATTGCTCATACAACTTGATGAACAGATCTCACACAGTGCCCAGTATACAGTGCATTAAGGTATTCCAAAAATTTTCCTTAAAAATGGAATCTGCCTGGACTTTCCAAGAAAGAATGGCATCTATCACAAGTATAGGCTGACAATTTCTCATCACCAATTCCAAAATCCGAGAAGCTATTGAGATGAAAGTTTTTGTAATTCAATTGTGAACAAAACCTTTCCTAAACTGTCATGAAGAAAGCGATAGTCTTTATCTATCCCACTGAATGGAACTTTTTGCCCATTTTGCTTTAAAGTAGTATTATGTTAAGTGTCTGACTCAGGCTCAGGCCTTGATCTCAACATCCTAATTGAGCCCCAGGGGGCAGGCTCCCTGCTCAACAGAGAGTCTGCTTATCCCTCTGCCCCATCCCCTGCTCATACTCTCTCTCTCTCTCAAATGAATAAATAAAATCTTTTAAAAAATGTGGTGGAGGTAATGCTTTTTAGTTTCTCAGGGGCTTTCCTTATCTCACTTGAACCTCCAAATATTTTATAGAGGGTATTAGATGTATTTTGCAAGTAAAAACACTGATGCTCAGAGAGATGACATGTGTTAAAGAAAACCAGAGCAGGACAGAAGTTAAAGCAGTAAGGATATAATTTTTTTTTTAAGGCTACAACAATAAGGGAAAACAGATGCCAGTATTAACAGGATAAAATCCAAATACAGCATGACCAGTGGGAATTATAGCTAACGAGTTAAGGTCAGGGCGGTGAGGGTGAGGGGAGCTATCAGTGAATTTGAAATCACTAGGATGAAATCATTAGCGTAAGGGATGATTCCTGCTGATGGTAGGTCAGATACCAAGGGGGAGACATTGAGAGTGACTGGATATTAAGAACTATGCAGGATTCTTGGTTAAAACTGGATTCTACAAGGAAGGACATAGAACCCCAAAACTGAGGCCTCGCTAGAAAGAGAGCTTAAAAGCGATTGACAAAAAAAAAAACAAAAAACAAAAAACAAAAAAACAACAACAAAAAAAAGCGATTGACAAAAGTTTGGTCAAGGAGACCGTCTTTGTCAAATGACTTTCTCAAAAGTGGTAAAGTGTCAGAACTGAGAGGTTAGATCTCATGTCTTCTTGGCTGCAAATTCCAGTGGATAGCATATAGAACAAGATTTTCTAAAGAAGTTGCCATGTGTGCAAAGTCTAGTCAACCCTGTGTCTATGAGATACTAAAGAAAAGGCAATTCATTGAAAGACAGAGCAAGAGCAAGAGTGAGAGACAGACACAGAGAGCTGGTCTATGCCAGACACCCTCTAGATGTGATAGACAGTTGTGATGTTCTATTACTGTGTGCCTGGAAACCTGAAGTCAGGGAGTGGGATTGACAGAACCAAGAAGATGAACGAGATTGCCCATATAGCCTGCTCTACACTTCTCTTCCATGGGACACTTCCTATCAAATATATAGAAAAGAAATATCAGCTTGAGAGACTTCGGGACCCTTTCCCTAACCTTTCTCTACCTGTCACCTCACCTAGGAATTCTTACATATTTAACTGGTTTTATTCCTGATTCATCAAGGGATCATACTCCATACCAATAGGGACAGATGAAAATGTGTCCATCTCTATGCCTTAGTGTGAATAATATTTTTTATATCCTTCCCTAAAAGCATAAAAAATCTGAATTTGAGATGAAGGAGGGGAGGGGACATCAAAGAACCCTGAAATTGCTCTTAAAATTTTGGAAGTTCCACCTTGCATACTTTCTTACAGGATGATACTTGCTGTGTGTCCTTGGAAAAGAGTTGTTAACCTCTTTGAGCTTTAATTTTCTATTTTTCTGGGGTATCTATACATTTGGCTCTCACTATTTGTAGGGTTCCATCTGTTGGCAAATATTTCAAAATTCACTTTGCATACCTGCTATTTGAGATGAGGGTAGCCATTGGAGGGTAGCCATAGTGAGTAAATAATTATTTCCATAGTCCTGAGTTTATTTCTAGTGGAAATTTCATTTGGAAAGTATGAAGATTTTTTTTTAACTTTATTTATTGTTATTGTTTTTAGGAGGGAGAGAGAATGGGGTGGGGAGGGGCTGAGGGAGAAGGAGAGAGAGAATCTTAAACAGGTTCTCTTTGTCCAACATGGAGCCCAACCATGGGGTTCCGTCTCATGACCCTAAGATCATGACCTGAGCTGAAATCAAGAGTCCAAAGCTTAACTAACCCAGGCACACAGGTGCCCCATGAAGGCACCCCAGGGCACCCATGATTATGCTTGACTTAACTCAGTCAAACCAAGGTGGGAATTGGTAGTGGATCAATCCCCTGTTCTCTCTTTCTACTTCTACATCTGTTTGTAGAAATGAATTGGACAATTTACTACCATCCAGAATTTAGAACAATTTTTTTCTGTTAAAAAAGAGTTCATAATTCTTCCTGGTTATGAATCAGCTTCTATCTCAAATATATGGATAGTTTGGTAGGGAAAGGGGTGTGTGAAATAAAACCTTGGTAGAACCTTTCTTATTTTGTTTGATTCAAGCAAAATAAGCAGTTCTCATAGGAACATAACCAATCTTTGATATAAATCCCTTTCCTCTGGCATTTGATTGAGCTACATAAGGAGTGTACAATGCATACACTGCAGGGGCTCAAGTCAGCTAATCCACACACACACCCTACCTCTATCCCCCCCCTCCTCCTCCCCCTCCTCTTCCTCCTCCTCCTCCTCCTTCTCCTCCTCCTTTTCTTCTCCTCCTTCTCGTCATCATCATCGTCATCCTCCTCCTCCTCCTCCTCCTCCTTCTTCTTTTTCTTTCTTGAACAAAAACACCTTGACTACCAAGGTTAGGAATATCAATTACCAGCTCAAATCTTATTATTTTTTTTCAGGAAATTTTGCTGAAACTAATCTTGTCATATTAAGGTAGGTAGGTTAAGCAATGTTTAAGAAATTGCACAACTTGTATTACTTATTGGGAGTCAAGATAATAACTCTTACAATAATAACAACAAAAAGCCACCTTTTTTCCCTTCTGTGGCTCTTATGATTCCATTATTTGTAGTGGCCCCACCATCCTGGTATAGACTCATTTCTTCTCTCTCAGGCTGTTAAGCCAGGACAGGAAGTATTTTGTAATAGGAAGTATAGATTTCCAGAACTCTCTGGTGCTTCTAAATCTCCTATTTTGGCTGGGGGAAATTACCCAGCACAATTTATAATATCAGACAGCAGTGTAAGGAGAGGCTAAATGTCAGGGCTGAGGAAGCAGAATGATGAGGGATAAATGTGATTGCCTAAAGCAGGGCTGAAGACGATCTCATTAATCTTTCATTTTACGGGCACTGGTTTCTAAGATAGACAACAGAGACACAAACAGAAGAGGTATGTTCTGAGCTACTTATGGGACAAAACCTGTGCACACAGACCTAGCTGGAATGCGACATGTCCCTGCTAATGCCAGCATTTAGAGGGTCCTGGTGTTCTTGGTGTTGCCTCAAAGATCTCATTAGAAGAATATAGATGAACATTCCTTGAATCTCCCTGGAAAACATTCACAGTTTGTGGGTCACTGGAGAATTTGGGGGCTTTGTTTTTTAAACAAATCAAACTTGTTTTAGATCATGGCAATTAAGAACTGAAGGGAGCATGACATTTTCTATTATTATTTTTGCTGATTAAATCTAGACCCCAATGCCATAATTGTTATATCAAAGCTCATCTACATCTGGATAAACAATTTCCCATGAAATCAGGTTAGGTCACAGTCAAATTTTTATTATTTCACTTATCTCACATGACTGGCTCCAAATAGCCCATCCTAATCCTGGATTTACAAGTGAAATTGTTTATTTACATATTTATTGAAATAGTGCAGTGGACTAGGTACTGTATTAGAGTGGCCAGAGTGAGTCCCCTTTCTCTCTCCCTCTGTCCCTCTCCCCACTTGCTCTCTCTCTTCCTCTCTCAAATAAATAAATCTCTTTTAAAAAGATAAAAAAAAATATTTGAAAATCCACAACACTAAAATTAAATGGCATAATTTATATTTCCCCAGGATATCAGAAATCACTTCATAATTTTATAATTTATCATGATTATTGTTATGAATAGAAGTTTTTAGTGGATTAGAGGCACACAAGGGGATCAATTGCATACTTACGAAAACATGGGATAAGAGATATTCTCTTATGTTCTTTTGAGTGGCTAATCACACTACTTTCACAGCAGAGAATCTAAACGTTGAGTAATTTATGCACTTCAAGAGGCATAATGTGTGAAAGAATTTATGTATCTTCGACTATGACAGGACATATATTTTTAATTTTTTTTCATGTAACTGAGCCATTTGAACATTACTGCATTCCAGATTTTATTTTAGTTTTTAAAGATTTATTTATTTATTTATTTTACAGAGAGAGAGAGTGTGTGTGACTGGGAGAGGAACAGAGGGAGAGACTCTTCCAGCTGACTCCCTGCTGAGCCCGATTTAGGTCTACTCTCATGACCCTGAGATATTAACCCGAGCCAAAACTAAGAGTCAGATTTTCAACCAACTAAACCACCCAGGCACCCCACTTTCCATCCTTTTCCTCTCACTTTTTTTTTTTTTAAAGAAAGGCTTTAGGTGTTGATATTATTTATGTACTACTAAAAAGCAAAGACCACATCTTCACAAACTTGACTTTTCCTGAACTTGATGCTCTAATAATACATCTGTCAAATTATATTTAATGCTGTACCTTATTTACTAAAAGAGTTGATTAAATGACACAGATTATTTTCTAACTCTGCTACTCTGCCAGGGAATCTGGCTTCATGTGATCACTTGTGACCAGTAATACTTTCATAAACTTTTTTAACTTTCATTTTGAAATAATATCAAATTTTAAAAAGTGGTAACAATAGTACAAAAAATTCCCATATACCATCTCTTCAGCTTTCAAAAATAATGACATCTTTACATAACTACAGTCTTTTTTTAAAGATTTTATTATTTGAGAGAGAGAGCGAGCAGAGAAAGAGAGTGAGCACAAGTGGTGGGGAGGGGAAGAGGAAGAGGAAGAGGGACTAGGGGAAGCAAGCTCTACACTGAGCCGGGAGCCTGAGATGGGGCTCAATCCCAGGATCCTGGGATCATGACCTGAGTGAAAAGCAGACAGTTAACCAACTGAGCCACCCAGGTGCCCCCATAACTACAGTTTTATAATAACCAAAAGTAGGATGGTCACAATGACATAGTACTATTAAGTAATCAACAGACCTGCAAAAATTGTATCAATTGTCCAACTGATGTATTCTTTTTTGGTCCAGGATTCAATCCATAATCCTACATTGAAATCAACCATATGTCTCTTTAATTTCCTCCAAATCAGGATGGTTTTTTGTCTTTCATGACCTTATCCTTTTGAAGAAGACTAGACCTTAATTTTGTAGAATGTCTCTTCTATTGTTTTTTTCTCATGTTCCACATAAATTCACATTCATATTTTTGGCAAGAGAGCCAAAAAGGCATTATGCCCTCTCCACTGCATCATATCAGGAAGTACATGTTGTTGCTAAGTATCATTACTGGTCTTGTTAATTTTGATCACTTTGAAGTCTGACTGCAGAAGACCAAACTTGAGATCACTCTGTGCTGTTGCAACTAAACCAACTTCAGTGCCCAACTTCACATTCAAACTTTAATTTTGGAAACAGTTATTGAGATAACGGTGTATGAGTTTTACTTGGAAACAAGATTGTCATTAACTTTTGGATTCCGTGATTTAATCTCTAGAAACCAAAACATGGGTCTAAATTTTGTGTGTGTAGGTCAAAGGAATTGTCTCGTCCAAGTTCGGTCTCTCTCTCTGGTTTCCTTCCCTGTCTTGCCACAGTTGGGCACGAGCCACCAAGGTAGCAGGACTCTGTAATTCACTGTCTGTTCTTCACTAGAAATGTACAACATGGATCCCATTCCCCTCCACAAAAAATATAACTTATACTTTCAAGATTCTTCCATTTTCAGTCTTTTAGTATAATAGTCTACCAAATACTTTTTTTTTCTTTTTCTTAGGGAATGATCTCTTGCTGATCCTAACTTCCCTTTAATGGTTAAAGGATATTATAAGGTCAGTATATGTAAAGAGAAATAAGACCAACAGCCAAGTTTTTAGTGACAGGAATGCAGCAGAGAAAAAAAACCAAAAAAATGCATAAGAGCTGCTGGAAAAATTACTGAAAGTGTAACTGTATATGTCTCTGTGTGGGAGAGATTAGGGGAACAAGGAGCACCTGGGTGGTTCAGTCATCTGAGCCATCTAGGTATCTACCTTCAGCTCAGGTCATGATCCCTGGGTCCTGGGATCCAGTCCTACATTGGGCTCCCTGCTCAGCGGGAAGTCTACTTCCCCTCTGCCCCTCCCCGTACTCATGCACTTATGTTCTCTGTCTCTGTCTCTCTCTCTCTCTTGCAAAAATAAATAGATAAAGTCTTTTTAAAAAATGTTAGTGAAACAAGACTCATCCTTCTCTAAATCAGAAATTCAGTTGGAAATGGGAAGAAAGACCAACAGAACACAAATGGTAAAGAGCCACATATGGAAACACAAGTAAAATTAAACTGTGCATGTCCCTCATCATATAAAAGCTATCCTACCAAAAAGGCCAGCGGGTTGACACCCTGCTTATGTGAACTGAAACAGAGATGATGAAACTCTTTTAATGAGATGATCTGAGCACTCTGACCCCCTTATCATTAAAAGCAAATCATTCTATTGCTATGTGATGGTGCAAGTACTATGGGTTATCACAGCAGAAAATATTAAAAAATGTGTGGTCGTCATTTGTGTTCAACGTATTCATAGACTCAAACAGGATTTAGCCTCGATGAAACATGGTAAATTTACAATTTGGAATATTAAAGCACAGCTATCTATAGTTTCTCTATTCGGGAAAAGCCTATGAAATCAGAAGCGAGAGATCTGTTTTTAGTAACTCTAGGATTCAGATAATTTAATTGGGAACCTTTGACTCACCACCATGCTATGGATCAGAGTGCCTACTCATTCCCAACATCCAGTCCCAGATGGAAAAGCACCTGATAGCCCTGCATTCCTCAACACTCAGATACCTGGGTGACCGAATGAAAGAGTTTGAGTCCAAATACTCAGATTTTAGGGATCTCTGCTGTTCTCACTGTTTTCTTTTAAGCTCCATCTTAGCTTTTTACATCAATATCAACAGTGAATGTTCACTTGACAAAATGCATTCATAACTACTCTATATTCCATCTTTCTTGACAACACCATTCAATTATTAAACTGTCTTTTCTGAAAATGATGCCATAGAATTAAATTCATGAGCTGCTTTCCCTGCTGCATTTTTTAAGTTTTTAAATAACAAATATAACCTCTGTAGTTATTTAATACTTCCAGAAAGGAGTACATTTTTTAAGCTACTTCATGATTAACTATTGAAATGTGTAAGCCTAGGAATTTAACAGGTCTGCAAAAACCAAACACCTTCTAAATCTGACTTCCATTTGAAAAAATTAGAGGACCATTGAACTCTTATTATAACTGCCTGTTGCTTAAAAGATCGTACTGAATACCAAAGAGAAGTAAATAGATCCGATGAAAGGAATTTCTGTGGCTGGCTGCTTGGGTTTGTTCTGTATAAAATGCACCTTTTTATATAAATTAGACAAATGGCAGGGTTTCCTGCCTAATGAGACAGCTTGGACTCGTGGTTTGGAAGTGTCACCTCCATTCTTTATCAGATAATCATAATTAGGGTGAATGAAACAATCAGGGAAATGGGAAGTAAGTCAAAAAGTGTATGGAATGGAAACAAAAAAGACCTCTAACAAGCCGACCACCAGGGCTCAATCAGGGAGAAACATCTATAGTGCAAACCTATAGCCTGGGAAAAGCTGTTGGGCACCAATGCTGTGACTGCTGAATTATAGAGTTCATAGCAAGTTTGAATCATCACTGTCCAGATTGCCTACCCAGTTCTTTTTAAATTATGTGCACTCTCTCCATACAGCTCCCAAATACTCAGGTGTCTCTTCTTTTCTTTTCTTTTCTTTTTTTTTTAAATATTTTATTTATTTATTTGAGAGAGAGAGAGAAGTAGACTCCCTGCTGAGCAGGGAACCTGATGTGGGGCTGGATCCCAGGCTGAGATCATGACCTGAGCAGAAGGCAGATGCTTAACCAACTGAGATACCCAAGCACCCTATACTCAGGTTTCTTTCTCCTTTATTGTCCATCAAAAAAGCCCATGATAGAATGAAATTGCATTAGTCTTTCTATTTGCTTGTGGTATTTTTTGCTCCAATTTGAGAAGCTTTTCAACAACATTGACATTTCCCTGCCCTAGCCCACAGACACAAAAATCTTCTGAATCCCTACATGTACTCTTTTGGCTGAATTGTAGAATCTGCATCAGATAGTAACAATTGCTATCAGGTTCCTCTAAAATTCTGTTTTTGCAAAGTTTCAAGATTGCTAAGTGTCTTTTTCTTTAAGACAGATTCCTGAGGGAAATTTCTAGGCCAAGCCAAGACTAAGACTTGAACTTTGATTAAATACAAAGGGCATGGTATTACTATAGGGATAGACCAGGTTATTTTTCAAAATGTGGAAACACAGAAGAGAATCATGTAATTAACTTGAAATAAACATGGAAGTAGATTTTGGAAACCTGGTGTCCCAAGAAAATGGGAGGTACCAAACAGATTCCAGATTAGTGACTGAGACATTGGAATGATAGTACATATATATTACCAGGCCTCATCTTATAGGAATTCTGATTCATCAAGTCAAAGCAGGGGCAGAAGATCTTCATGTTTTAGATGTACAGATGATTCAGATTCACGTTGTCATCACAGAGAGCACTCTTGAGGAACAGAGTACTAATATATGATCAAAATCTTTCTGTGGCAAGGGACATAAACTCAACTCAAATTTATTTAAGCCAAAGCAGCAGGAATGTATTGATTCAAGTGGTTGAAATGTCCAAGAGCAGATCTTTAATGTTAAGATGAAGGTGGACCCTGAGGCTGAAAGGAAATCATCTGGACACATTTCTTGTCTTCTGGCTTTACTCTCATACTTGCTGGCTTCATTCTCAGGGAGGCTTTGACTAAGAATGGTATTAATATGGTACTAACAGGTCCAGCTTAAAGTATAGTAGCTTTGCAAACTTATTAGGAAGATGACTTCTATTTTAAACTAGTTCAACAAATTTACTTTGATTTAATTATATTGAATTAAATTTATTATATTATTTAAATTAATCTATGGAATTAATTTGGTCTATTGAAATAAAAACAGTGGGAAGAAGGATGGAACACACTAATTAACTACCTTTGTCTTCAAGCTGCCCCTAGATTTGGGACACACAAATCAAATGGATTGAAGATGAATGAGGTTTAGAAGGTCAGATTGGATTTCCAAAGGGAAACCTGGAGCCTACTCTCAGAAGAGGAAATGAATGCTATGAAATAATAAACAACTTATGTCCACTACAGGATTCAGATAAAGCAAACAGACTCCTGGACCATTAGGTAATGGCCAACAACTCAGAGAGAAGTGAGCTTGTGGAGTGGAAGGTCCTCTATTGTAGAGTAAGGACCTTCCTTCCTTCCTTCCTTCCTTCCTTCCTTCCTTCCTTCCTTCCTTCCTTCCTTCCTTCCTTTCTCTTTCTTTCTTTCCTTTTCTTTCTTTCTTTTTATCTATATTTAACACTTTATTTTTTATTTAACTATTTTTTTAAATTAAATTACAATGTATTATTTGCTTCAGGAGTACAGGTCTGTGATTCATCAGTCTTACACAATTCACACTGCTCACCATAGCCCGTAGTCTTCCCAGAGTCCATCAGCCAGCCACCCCATTCCTCCCACTTCCATTCCCTCCAGCAACCTTCAGTGTGTTTCCTGAGACTAAGAAACTCATGATTTGTCTCCCTCTCTGGTTTCGTCTTGTTTCATTTCATTTTTTTTTAAATTTTGTTTATTTATTTGACAGAGAGAAACACAGCGAGAGAGGGAACAGAAGCAGGGAGAGTGAGAGAGGGAGAAGCAGACTTCCTGCCGAGCCAGGAACTGGATACAGGGCTCGATCCTGGAACTCCAGGATCATGACCTGAGCCTAAGGCAGATGCTTAACAACTAAGCCACCCAGGCGCCCCTTGTTTCATTTCTTTACACAGATAGAGACCCCGCCTTGAAGAAGCTCAGGTGTCTAGGAGTGTGTTCAACAGGTTCCGGGAAATCCGAATTCAATAGGTACTGAAAGCTATTCTCACTGCAAGGGCAAAGTTCTTGGAGGGATTTTGATAAATGGGTGTAGAACTCTGAATGCAAAGACTTCAACAACAGACTATTAAAGAATGTAGCTATATTGGGTGCTGGGGTGGCACCCTTAAGTGACCAACTCTTGGTTTTAGTTCAGGTTGTGGTCTCAGTGTCATGAGACTGAGCCCCACATTGGCCTCCACGCTCAGCAGGGAGTTGGCTTGGGAATCTCTCCTTCCCTTTCCTTCTGACCCTATCCCCCTTTCTCTAAACTATATAAATAAACCTTTAAATAAAAGAATTTAGTTATAGAAAATGATTCCTTAAGCTGATTTACTTCTAATCAGAAACTCTGACAAAGTTCAAAGGTTTATAGAGTATGTTGGTTCCAAAATAGATTTTAATTCAATATATTGTTCAGGAAAGTTAGGAAAATATATTATGTTTGATAAATGAAAAAGACCATAATAATCTCTGATTAAAAGTTATAGGTTTATGTGAAAAGCAAGATATACATTGTTGATTTATTACCTGTAATTTAAGGTCTGTAATTTAAGGCCTTCAGCACTTGTAACACAGTATTAAGCTATGTGGATTATTCATACATAATATATATAAAACATATATATATATATACATATATACTTTACTTTTTTAATTTAGTAAAATAAATATATCTTAACATTTACCGTTCTAATCATTTTAAGTGTATAGTTTAGTGGCATCAAGTGCATTCACATTGTTGTACAACTATTATCACTATTTCTATGTAAAACTTTTTCATTATCACAAAATAAAACTCTGTATCCACTAAGCAATAACTCCCCATTCCTCTCTGGTAGCCATTGGTAACCACTGGTCAACTTTCTGTCTCTATAAATTTGAGTACTTTAGGTACTACACCTAAGCTGAATCATGCAAGGTTTGTCTTTCTGTGACTGGCTTATTTCACTTAGCATAATGTCCTCAAGGTTCAACCATGTACAGCATTTAGCGCACTTTCTTTCTTTCTCTCTTTCTTTCTTTCTTTCGTTCATTCTTCCGAGTGGAAGCGGAGGGGGAGGGGTTGGTGAGGGGAGAGGGAGAGGGAGAGAGACAATCTTAAGCATGCTCTGAGTCTAGCTTGGAGACTGAATCGGGGCTCAATCTCACAACCCTGAGATCATGACCTGAGCCAAAACCAAGAGTCAGTGACTTAACTGATCGAGCCACCCAGGTGCCTCATTTCTTTCCTTTCTTAAGCCTGAGTAATATTCCACTGTATACTTTACTACATTTTTGAAAAATCCATTTATCTGTCAGCAGAAAAGAGATTTCAGGCTATTTCCATCTTTTGGCTATTGTGATAATGCTGCTATGAACATGGGTGTACAATTATATTATATATATAATATATATATATGGGAAGTCTGAAAATGTACGATTTTTAGTTGGTAAATATCAAACTTTTGCAATTTGGATTATAACTGTCAGCATAAATTTTAACTTATAAAATAATTTTCCCTGAACACAAGTGAGTGCTCTCTTTGGCAGCATATGTACTAAAACTGCAAAGATACAGACAAGATTAGCATGGCCTTTGGACATGCAAATTCATGAAGCATTCCATTATTAGAAAATCAAAAACAAAAACAAAAGCAAGGGTAGATAGAAAGCCTAAAGAAATTAATTGTGGATGTTTTATAGACTTTAAGAAGCATGGCTGGTTTTAAGTGACTGCCGTGTAAATAACACTAGGCTGTGTTACACATCATTGTTCCCAGGGGTGATACCACCTCCTAACGCAGCGGGGAGAAGGGTAGGTGGCATCTAAACAAATATTTTGGTTCCATGGTTGTATATACATTTTTTTGTGTGCATGGTGAAAACATTCACAGTGCATAAAGCATGAGACAACCTTAGAATAATGTCTTATTAAAACACACACAAAATGGTGAGTCTGAAATATAACTTTTTTTTAGAAAAGTAGTAAGTGGATATGGCAAAATTGTTAAGATAATGACTGAAATCTTGGTAATTTATCATGTACTTAGGAAGAAATAATGGAAAATAAACCTATTACCAGGAAGAAAGGTAAAAGTCAATTAAGTTTGCATTAGCGTGCCTAGAAATAACAGAATAAGAGGTTATAACACATTAGAAAGAACTAATGTAGTATTTAACTAAATGCATGTGCATACAAGAAACATATAAAAAGGAAGAATTTGACTGGAGTTTAAACTAAGACTTAAAAGGTGTGAAAGAAAGAAATTTTGCCTCATTGTTCAGTGTTGGTGTTGGATTCTCTTCCTGCCAAAATTAGCTTAGAGAATGGAATGATTTTCACATTGAGTCTTTGTAGCAGGTACACCTGGTTTTCTTGTTCATTGTCAGTTTCAAACCCCAAATATTACATTGAACATATTAACCATGTATTTGTCAGACCTAATAACAGTTGAGTTAGTTCTTGGCATGATGAGTATTGCTTTCTATTCAAAAGTGTTTTGTTTTGGTTTGGTTTTGGTTTTGGTTTTGGTAAGACTGATTCACAGACCTTTACCCCTGAAGCAAATAATACATTATATGTTAATTAACAAAACCTGTTTTTACATAACATCTAAACTCTAGAGGTAAATTTTAAAGCTCAGTTCAAAGTACTTGATGTTTTCTCTGTCCAAAGTTAAATAGTTAGGTAATAGGTTCTCATAGATTACCTCCAAGGTAACAAATGAATCAAATAGTTTATTTTTTGATATTTTGATATTTGGCCATTTCCTAAAACTTATCCATGATGAAACTTGCTTATTTCATGTCCTTTTTTTTTCTATTACAAAGCAAGAATCAACATAGTAAAAGATGAAAAATAGGGTATTTTGGTAGGAAATGAAGTCATTCATTTTTAGGGAAGCAATTTAAAAACATCAGTTCTTAATCTCAGAAGGCCATATACTCATGAAGCTATAGTCTTAAAGATTTGAGTTGAGAGCATTGCAAAGGCATTTTTGAATGTGTTTCAAATGATACTTCTTAATTATCTTCTTATGAAATATAGGAACCAGCAAACACAAACACTGCATGGAAAAGGACTTCACCCAAAACTTCAGAAGCCCACAATTCCACCACAGTTTTAGATCCATAGAAATTACTTAATACACTTAAAGTTTTGTGGATGACTAATATATGCTCATTTGAATGAAAGTTATCTAAAATTTCTAACTTGAGCCCAAAAATAAATATTCAAAAATAATTTGTTGTTGTTGTTAAGATTTCATTTATTTATTTGACAAAGAGAAATGCAGCTAGCAAGGGAACACAAGCAGGGGGAGTGAGAGAGGTAGGAACAGGCTTCCCCCCACCCCTAGCAGGAAGCTGGATGCCAGGCTAGATACTGGGGGTCCGAATATGACCTGAGCCGAAGGCAAATGATTAACCACTGAGCCACCCAAGTGCCCCAATATCCAAAAATTGTTAAGGAAAAGCTAGTTATCTTTTGATAGTTAAAATTTATGTTTTGTAAGCACAAAATTAAAGGTGAAAATTTAAACATTTTTACAGTTTATGTCAAAGATATTAAAGTATTTGGAGTTTATGGGGAAATGTATTAAATCTAAAAATACAGCACCCTTTTTCTGGATTCCTTGGTCTTTTTCTTACTCTTTTTCTCTCTCTTCCATAACTGCATCCAGCAAAACACATCCTAGATCATTAAATTTTATTGCATTTCCTAGATTGAGGAGTACTTCTGATTTTTGACATATTAAACTTCAAATTTAGATATTACAAGGTCAAAGCTGATTCTTAAAGAAAAACAGACTAATTTTATCTATTTACTGAATCTCCATCAAACCCATCACAAACTATTTATTGAATATTCTTAAAAAATAAATACCTTTTCATACAGGTCTGTAAGAAAATGTTGGAATGACAGCGTATGCCCTGTGATGATTTTTATATTCAAAAAGATTATCTCTTTTAACATTTCAATAATTAGAAAATCATTTTTGCAATTTAAAAATATATATGTATACCATCAATATTCTCAGATTCTGGAGTATAAGAATTAATATTTTTCAAAAATTGGTAAAAGCATGTGAAAATACAACTTAAAATATTGATGATAGCATTTTAAGAGTGAAAGATACAGAATTAATATCCCCTATTGATATTATTTTAAAAAAACATGTTATTTAAAGACAATATTATACAACATTTTTCAAACATGTTTCATGAAAATACTATTTTTTGAAAAATGGCTTATGATAAGAGGAGTTAGTGGTCCAAGAAATTTGGGATGTGTTTTCCAACAAGCCATAATACATATTAGCATATTAAGGTCTCTAAGGCAATAGGATTACTTTAACATGGCTCTAACTTGAACTTATGTTTCATGGTGTTTTTTAGCACACACATGGCATGGCTCTCAGAACTGATGTTTGATAAAACAGTAGAAGGAGACCATAGAACGTAATATTTAGGTTGATACCTTGGGACCAAAATGCTTGGATTTAGATCTTGCTACCTAAGTCTTCACCTTGGAGTTTCTCCATCAGTGAAATGGGAACACTGATATAATAGTATCTGTCTTCTAAAATAATTATGAGTGTTATATATAAGGGCTTGTAATAATGCACAGAACAGTGGACACTTAAAAATGCTAACTATTATCATAATTTGGTGAACTGTCCTGGGGCTTTGAAGTAACCCATGATTGATTCACTTGTTCCCATTCTATCTCTCATTACATATGTAAGTACATCTATCCATCTAATCTAATCTATTTTAATAAGTTTTAATTCTTGGGGTTTCTGAGTGGTGCAGTTGGTTAAGCGTCTGTTTTCAAGTCAAGTCATAATCCCAGAGTCCTGGAATCCAACCCTGCATTGGGCTCTCTGCTCAGCGGGGAGTCATGTTCTCTCTCTCTCTGTCTCAAATAAATGAATAAAATCTTCAAAAATAAAAACAAAAAATAAGTTTTATTTCTTACCATATCACAAAATACTTTCAATGCAAAATCATAAATAAAATCAATATCATCCCTTGGGTTAAGGTATTTTGTTTAAAAGTAGTTTACTGTATTTTCTTAAAATAGAAATAAAATCATGTCTTTCTTTCCAAGAACACTGTCCAGTTAGCTATATGACTTACAGATAGCATTTACCAAAGACATACCCACCCTAGACTCAACCCTCTCATTTCCAGACAACTGCACAGAACTCCTTATATCTTTTGGTGCTACTTTGAAAATGAGTTTCTGCTCAAACATGTGATCTCTTTTGTAACAAGAATAAAAGTTTCTGAGAGTATTTTCCTAATAATGTGTCTGGTTGCTAGATACACGTGGTCTGTTCAGATTTCAATCCTAAGTTAGACATATATAACATTTTTATTAAAATCCATACATTTTATAGTAAGATTGAGAGAAAAAATCCACATTGCCTATATATTGTTCCAAATTTTCCCATATTCTCACAGAATGAGCAAAAATGCAAATGTATTTATGCTTTATTTTAATTAAAATGATCTTTTTAAAAATGAATCATCAGTCTAATGTATATTACTAAATAATAAGAGAGGAATTTATTGACTTACATAATTATACAATTCAAGCTGTGAAATTTACTTTTGGTACTTTTGTATGCAAAGCCTTAAATAAACGGGTCTCAGTCGGGATGGTACCACCCTCCAGGGTACATTTTGACAATTTATGGAAGTTATTTTTAGTTATCATAACATTTGGGGTGTAGTCACTACTCGAGTTTTGTGAACGAGGCCAGGAAGATTAGACATCCTGCAATGATCAGGATTGTTCTGCAAAAAAATATTACCCATATCCTGCAGAGCTCTTAAATATCTTCCATGCATCCAAAATGCATGTTTATACTTAAACTTATAGACTGAAACTCCATTTTACATATAAATTCAAAACAGGTTTTTGGGACAGCTTTAAAGCAAACGGAATAGCCAAGAAATGCAAATATTATATGAATCAAAGAAAAGTTGTTCTGTTTTAAACTTTACCAAGAATTGCATACCATTTTGAATTTTCCATTTTCACATTTCTCATGGAATTTCAATCTGGATCATTCTCAATTTGTAGGTTTTGAATGCAAACTTTTAGATATCTGAGATGCTTCTTCATAGTCAGATGAAAATATTAAATTTGGTGGAGACTTAGAATACTGGAATCTCATTAAATTTTATTAATAAAGCTTGCCTAAAAATAACTCATGTTCTTGACTTTCTATATTTGAGGATTTCTACAATACAATGAAAAATTTAATTGTAAGAAAACATTGAAAAATTGTACTTTTCATTTGCTATACTTAAAGTTGATCTGTGAACAATATGGGGGCTAGGATCCATGACCTTCTCATGCAGTCAAAAATTCATGTATAGCTTTTGACTTCCCCAAAAGCTTAACTATCAATAGCTTTCTGTTGACTGGAAGTGTTGCCAATAACATAAGCAGTCAATTAATGCATATTTTGTATGTTATGTGTATTATATCCTGTTATATGTATTATATACTATTCTTACAATAAAAAATAGAAAAAATGTTAAGAAAATCATTAAGAGAAAATACACTTACAGTAGTGTCCTGTATTTATATTAAAAAAATCTATGTATAAGTGCCACACACAATTCAAACATGTTGTTCAAGGAAAACTGTATTTATATATGTATTATTTTTTTTCTTGAGAGAGAGAGAGAGAGACAGAAAGAGCAGTGGTGGGGGAGGGGCAGAGGGAGAGGGAGAGAGAGAATCTTTTTTTTTTTTTTTTAAGATTTTATTTATTTGACAGAGAGAAACATAGCCAGAAAGGGAACACAAGCAGCAGGAGTGAGAGAGGGAGAAGCAGGCTTCCTGCCGAGCAGGCAGCCCCAGGACTCTGGGATCATGACCTGAGCTGAAGACAGAGGTTTAACCACTAAGCCACCCAGGTGCCGTGAGAGAAGGAATCTTAAGTAGGCTCCGTGCCCAGGGTGAAGCCTGACATGGGGATCAATCTCACAACTCTGAGAACATGACCTAAGCCAAAACCAAAGTTTGGATGCTTAACTAAGCCACTCAGGCACACCAAAATATTGTTATAAAAAAGGTTTCAATTAAGTTAAGCAGTACTGCATGGGAATTTGAAGAAAAAACAAAACATCTCTGAGCACTGATCTTTTAGAATCATCCTTGTAGATAATATTGAGAGATGACCTAACTCTTCTCAGACTTAGGTGATTGCCTTACTACCACACATCTAGTACCACTAAGGAAGGAGCAAGAAACCAAGTTTCTGTCCTTCTAGTAAATTCTATAAAACTACAGTTGAATATAATCATCATATCGTTTCAATAATGTACATCTACTGAGTGAAAACACAGGGTTAAAGGAAAGTAATCAATCAACCAATCAATATTTGTCTTAATTAATTCTTATCCTCTTATGTTTTAAAGTAAAACAGTGCTTTTGCAACTTTTCTGATACTTCTTTTGGCTCTATGAAAAATATCAGAGCATTTTGTCTTAGTTAATTCTACTGTCCACTTTGAGTCCTGCCTTAGGAACCTTAAGACTTTACACACCTTAAATAATAATTGGAATCATGAATCATTTTTATCTCTGAGTCAACAGAAGACCGATTTATGCACTGTGTTGAGGGAGAAACAAAATCCCAACCCAAAACTCCAAATCACTTCGTCTTCAGGATGAAGCAGCATTAAATATTATTTTCTCTGCTTTGCTACTTCAACTGAAAGAATGTGGGTCTAAACGCAGTTTTAGTAAGACTTGAATGAAATTATAAAGCATTTTTTAAAACTGATCCTATTCTCCTGAGTTTTAATAATAAAATGAGCCTTGTTCCTGGAAAATATCAGAACTGTGGTCTAGAAATGATGTGCAGTGACTAGCCTGTGTAATATTTGAGTCTGTGGAATATTAATTTAATGAATGATTGGTTGCTTATTGCAAATTTGGTCGGAAATTTGGCAATGCTGACTCTGGTACAGTCATTCTCTGTTCATTATCTTGTAGGTGCACTGCCTACTAAAAGGGTCATAAGAGCAATGTGCTATAACTTGGGCTTTCTTACAGCTGCAGTTCTACCTAATTTGTACTTTGGCACTCGAAAGATTATAATAAATGAAGTGCTGCTTTCAAAGTTTCAGACACACCAGTTTTTCCCCGTTTGGCAAAGGTGGATTTAATTTGACTTTCACGAGTGCAAAATCTGTCTCCTTAGAAGTTGGTCAAACTATTAATTTTATGGCAGGGACAAGTGAGTATAGTAAACCTTTTCACAAAGCCAGACAGCTTAACCTAATTAAAGGGTTGTTTTGACAGGTGGTTTAAAGCAGAATGAATACTATCAAGAACGTTACAAGAAATGAGTTTGATGAATATATAGAGTGTGCATGCAGGAGAAAAGGTGACTTGGAAGGCTGTGATGACAGGTCTGTGTCCAGAAAGTGGAAGGGAGACCTCAAGATCTGTCTGTGTACTTAATCAGTAATTTCTTTCTCTTATTTAGATATTTTAAGAGATGGATAGCATCAAGTTCATGTGAAAAACAAAAGATACTGAGAACTGACATTGACCATGAAAGTAACTTGAAAAAATAACTTGCTAGTCTTAGAAAAGAGTTAGTCTCCCTTTAAGAAGTTAGAGGTGTGATAGGATAGAAATTGTAATTTTGAACTGAGATTTTTCTGAATATTAGCAAAAGTTCTTATGCCTCATTTCTCTTGGAGTTTTTGAATCTTAAGACTTGAGACAATACAGAGATATTGTCATTAACCTGTCTTATGATGGTTTGACCAGTTAACACACAACTTTTGGGTAATTTTTTTTTTTTTTTGTCCTTTAATGCAGGTTTCAGTAATGAAAAGAAAAAAATGAACAAGCAATTGGTCCTCTCAAGGGAAGAATCTACAAAATTTGTTTGGGTATGGCAGCACGCGTTCCTCTACTTTAGTGAAACAAGGATTGATTCTCAGGATGCAGATTCTTCTTAAACCGTTCTCATTTTTCACCCTTTGTTTCTTTTCCCCAGTTCTTCAGTAGAAAATACGATTAAGGGGATACAAGGTTCTGGGCCACAGGAAACAAAATGAAACCAAATCAATATAGGTACTCTAGTCTCTTAATAATCATATGCTATATTTACTTAAAAAGTGATGATTTCTGGGGTGCGTGGGTGGCTCAGTCGTTAAGCATCTGCCTTCAGCTCAGGTCATGATCCCAGGGTCCCTGGATCGAGCCCTGTATCCGTCTCCCTGCTCTGCTGGAAGAGTGACTCTCCCTCTCTCACTCTCTCGGCTTGTGTTCCTTCTCTAGCTGTGTTTCTTTATGTCAAACAAATAGAATCTTAAAAAAAAAAAAAGTGATGATTTCTTTAAAATTTAACACATTGATGGTGTCAAGATTTTCAGAAGGACCTGCCTTGGCATAGCCTCATCAAATTGCTTCTCTATTTCTCTGATAATGGATAACAACCTTTTAAAAATAATTCATGAGTGTTCCCATTTTCATTTTTTTCTGTACTTATAAAACTTTAAAAACTGAAATTGTAATTGTTAAAGTGACATTATTGCTGGTGATGAGAATAATAACAAATCGTAAAGAAATTTTCTCAGTCACATACCATAAATTAACTGTAAATTAATCAATAAAATTGAAATTCAATCCAAGACTTTTAAAATTTGAGGCATATTCTCTTAACCATTATGATTCTCCAAAAGTTTACTTTTTAAAATTTTGTGTTATTCAAATTTAAATAAATAATTTAAAATAAAATCCACTCAAAACCTAATATTTTCCTATTCAAAATGTGGTTAGGCAAATACAGATCTAGCCCAAATTCTAAAACATGGACTCTACATGGGCCAAAGAAATAAGATGAAAATACCAACTATTTTGAAATACTATATAGAAAAACTATAGCCGGAACAATGAAAACTTTTTGCTGGTTTATGGTAATCTTAACTAGGGGAAAAAAGGGAAACTGATAACCTGTTATTATCACTATGACCTGGCTTGGACCTGGGTTCTTGTGAGACAGGTGCCATCTCAGAAAAGGTAGAAAATTCATACTCCTGTCATCATTTCAACATGACCAGTGACTCATGATCTAGACACCCTAGTACATTTTGCTTTATTACACCTTAGTTACTGGTCTGTCCTGCTTACACCAAATCTTCCCTGCACATTGGGCAAAATGTTAATAAAATAAAGGGAGTTTTGTAAATGACATAAACTGAGGGGCAAGAAACAGAGTGAAACTGAGTTTTGCATGTATTCTAAAAGTTATAGATCCAATGAATAAAAGGAAATTGTTTCGAGCTAAGATAATGAGAAGATTTCTTGATATCAGATAACTTAGAAATTGTATTTAAAAGTTAGATTTAAGAACTAGAAATACTAGAAAACCAGGTACTAGACATAGGTGAAAGAGACAACTTCAGGATAGCAGAGTTTGCTTGGATCCAGATTTTAGAAGAGTCCTCTGTTTACCATCTTTCTCTACATGTGTAAAGAGTACACATACCTGTTAATCAGAGAAGAGGAACCAAGTCTCTTTTTCATTCCCTTGTAATTGTGTGGAAATAATTCTTTATCATGCAGTGAGAAATAAAAGGTACACACACACACACACACACACACAGACATGCTCATTAGATTTGTAGCACATAAATCATTTGCAAATATTTTTCCCATTCTATGTCTTTTTACTCTCTTGATAGGATCCTTTCATATAAAACATTTAAAAATGTTGATGAAATTCCATTTACCTTGTTTCTTCTTTTGTTTCATGTTTATATAATACCCACATCTAGGCATTTCATAAATGTTCTTTAAAAATGAAATCTGCATGAACTTCCCAAAAAATATTTTAATCATGGACACGGGTAAAAAATTTTTCAGCCCCATTGCCAAAATATAGAAAGGTATTGAAATGAAAAGTTTCTGTAACTCAGTTAAGAACAAAACCTGTCCTAAATAAAGTCATGAAACTAGATGTACTCTTTATGCCACTTGGTAGGAATATTTGTCTACTTTGTTGCAGAAATATTAAGGCATTGAGTTGCTACTTCAGACCTCACTCTAATCATTGGCATATATACTGAATCACTTTTATGAAATCCAAAATACTCTGAATTTTGAAGACATCTTATCCAAGGAGATTCTGGAAGGGCTTGTGAATCTTCAGTGCCATGTAAAGTAGCAATAGTGTAACATTATTTTAGTATCTAAAGAGCTCCTGTATATTACCTCACTTAAGCCTCACCAAAGATTGTTATAGTGGGTGTTATTCTTATTTTGCAAATAAGAACACTGAGTCTCAAAGAGGTTATATGACTTTCCCAAAGGTGATAAAGCATAAGAACTGAGAGGTTGGATCCCATGTTTTTGGCTCTAAATCCCAGCTTCTATTT
This sequence comes from Spilogale gracilis, assembly GCA_004023965.1. NCBI lineage: Eukaryota > Metazoa > Chordata > Mammalia > Carnivora > Mephitidae > Spilogale > Spilogale gracilis. The sequence continues at coordinate 60,174 of PITA01000769.1, read as the reverse complement.
GTCAAATATACAGGAGGAGATCTACGAAGCAAGTTTTATCCCCATGTAGTGTCATTCCCTTCAAAAAACAAGCTGTTAGTGTTGTTTATAAGAAATAGTCTGAGGGATGTCTGGGTGGCTCAGTTGGTTAAGTGACTGCTTTTGGCTCAGGTCATGATCCTGGAGACCCAGGATTGAGCCCCAGATCGGGCTTCCTGCTGGGCAGGAAGCCTGCTTCTCCCTCTCTCAGTCCCTTTGCTTGTGTTCCCTCTCTAGCTGTTTCTCTCTGTGAAATAAATAAATAAAATCTTTTAAAAAAAGAGAAATAGTCTGAAAGTGAAGTGGAAAAAGTATAAAAGTAAAACAGGAAAATGTGGACAGCTAAAATAGAGTTGCAAACCCTCAGAGAAAATTATAGGGGAGGTAATTATTATCCCCATTTTACAGCTAGGGAAAACTGAGGTACAGAGTTATGCACTAACTTGTCTTTGATTTCCAGAGTTAGTGCTATTATCACTATTCCATACAATGCCTCACTATTAATACCGTGAAATATATTTTAAGGCAAAAACATTTAAACAGAATAAGTAGGTACTTTTTTAGTTCATTAAGGATGCAATTCACAATGATAATATAACTAAATAACTTTGATGAACATAGAATATTGAATATTGCCATTAGAAAAGTAAAGTGAAATTGACAATATATAATAAAGTCAATTATATAAGCTGATAATAACATTAATATAATGTAGGTGGTAATTAATTACATAGATTAATTTAATATATTTACATATAAAATTCTGTTCTTTTCATGCAAAGGCTATAGTTCCTTTTCAAATGCATAATGGAATATTTCAAAATTTGATCTATATTATTCAAGGAAAATATCAGAGCTCAAACCAGATGTTTTAGAGGTTATACTATTCAACTGCAATAGATTACCACTTGAAATTAATAACAGCTAACCACCATCCAATAAAAAAGAAATAAAATCACCTTTATCCAAAGAAATCAATTAAAATTATCAAATAGCTATAAACTTAAAACAAATCTACTTAAAACTTCTGCCAAAGTTTTAGGAAATAAAAACTGTAATTATAATGACAATAATCCATATAAAATTTATGGTATTTATCCCAAAATATATAAAGAGGAAAATTGTTATTTAATGTTTATTATTAAAGAAAAAGATTAGAATAAATAACCTATACAATCAAGAAAAGGCATATATAGTCACACAGAAATATGTACACTCACATGCATACACCTCTAAAGAGAATAGGTACTACTAGAAAATTAACAGAATTTACAAATTGAGATAAGATTAAAGTTTTTGAAAGATAAACCACTGACAAAGCTATTCATGAAAAAAAAGAGAAATACAACTGCTTACTATTATAAAATAGAGGATAAGACCACATTTAAAATACTGACTTAACCTGAACAGGCCAGTAACCATAAAAGATATTCAAAATGTAATAACAAACAAACATACTTTTTATCACTATCAAGCCTAGAGAACTGCTTCAGAAAATTCTAACAAACCATCCGAGAATAGATACTTTCATATAATATGATCAGTACCAAAGCTTAGAAAAACATAAAAAGCATGGAAAGATGTTTAATCATAATAATAAATAGAAAAGATATGAACTACTGAAACAGCAAAATATTACCTCTAGCTATCATATTTACCAAGATTTAAAAATAGTGATGTGATTCAGTCATGCTGAGACAAAGAAAAAAAATCATATCTAGATCAGGAATGTAAAAATTGATTGTGTTTTCCTGGATGCATTTGCTACCGAAATATTGTAGGACATCTAAACCAATAATTTGGGTGCCTGGGTGGCTCAGTGGGTTAAAGCCTCTGCCTTCTGCTCAGGTCATGATCTCAGGGTCCTGGGATGGAGGCCCACATCGGGCTCTCTGCTCAGCAGGGAGCCTGCTTCCTCCTCTCTCTCTGCCTGCCTCTCTGCCTCCTTGTGATCTCTCTCTCTGTCAAATAAATAAATAAAAATCTTCAAAAAAAAAAACCACAATAATTCATACCTAAGAATTTTATGTAAGGAAGTAGTAAAAGCAAAGTGCATACTCAGACATATATGTATAAGGATCTTTATTATAGTCTTGTTTCTTTTTTCAGTATCTAGTATCTGTGCGGTCAATTTTTGTACATCTGTATGTCTATGAATGGACTATTATGAACTCATCAAGAGAAATGATATAGTGGCACTTGGGTGACTCGGTCAGTAAGCATCTGCCTTCGGCTCAGGTCATGATCCTGGAGACCTGGGATCAAGCCCCACATCTGGCTTCCTGCTTGGCGGGAAGCCTGCTTCTCCCTCTCTCACTCTCCCTGCTTGTGCTCCCTCTCTAGCTGTGCTTCTCTCTGTCAAATAAATAAATAAAACCTTAAGAAAAAAAGAGAGAGATGATATAGAGATCTATTTGTTGACACATAAATATCATTATTTATGGGAAAATGAACAAAATATTTTAAAATAAATTTCCTATTTATGTTTATCCATATTGCATTATATATATTATAGAATATATACTGTATAATATATATGTTTTATATAAATAATTGTTAAGTAGTTGATAAGTTAAGCAGAGCCCTAAGCATTTGTTAAACTACACATGAAATGAAGGGTTGGGGAAGACTAGTTCATAGAACAGCTATAATTATAAACAAGTGTAGAAAATTTGGCATTATTTCAGCAGAAGAAAGGGAATATAAACAAAATCTTGGAGGCAGAGAGTTTGGTGTTGGAGGGTGACCTATGCTGGATGAGAAACATGAAAAAAATACAATTTATGTTCAGTTTATACAAGACTTGTTCCTGCATTCATCATGAAAAACCTGCATTTATCTGGAAACTGGATCTTCTAGAGTGAAAAATCTTTTTTTTGTTGCTCTTCACTGGGACCCACTTGACTCTTTCAGAAACATGGCTTTTTTAGGTGACATGTCCATTAAGACTTTGATCATTCCTACCAAACATTGGCACCCACTTAGCATTTGATAAATGCTTCTAAAATATGAGCAGGACTTAAGTGAGTACTTGGGCTAGCTGATAGTGAGTTATCTGAGTCTTTGTAAATATCTCTCTTCAGGACAGACTGTTATTTCCTGGTCTTTCATATATCCTATTGAAAGTGCTGATGCATGGTTGATCAATGAATAGAAATTAGACTGGAAGCAATATTCTGTATGATCCCAGCTTTTGGCCATTACAAACCTGGTTTTTATGAATATCTTGTACATAAGCTTTTGTTTACCTGTGTGACCATAGCTTTAAGATAGATTCCCAGAATTGGTCAAAAGTGAATACATGCAGAGCACTTTTGTTGCTCCTTTGCTGTTCACCTGTTGACCATCTGCATGTCTTTTGAAAAATATCTATTCGGATCCCTTCATCCCTTTTTCATTTTTTCCTATTAAATTATATGAGTTCCTTAAATATTTTAGATACTAATAACTTATCACACATATGGTTTACAAATATTTTCTCCCAATCTATACATTTCCTATTCACCCTATTGATTGCTTCCTTTGTTGTGCAGAAGCTATTTCATTTAATGTGATTCCAGTTGCCTACTTTTGCATTTGTTGACTGTGCTTTTGGTGTCATGACCAAAGAAATTATTCCCAAAATCATAGTCAAGAAATATTTTCCTTGGGGTGCCTGGGTGGCTCAGAGGGTTAAGCCTCTGCCTTCGGCTCTGGTCATGATCTCAGGGTCCTGGGATGGAGCCCCACATCCAGCTCTCTGCTCAGCAGGGAGTCAGCTTCCTCCTCTCTCTCTGCCTACCTGTGATCTCTGTGTGTGTGTGTGTGTGTGTGTGTGAAATAAATAAATAAATCTTAAAAAAAATATTTTCCTTATATTTTATTCTAGTGATTTCAGTTTCAGGTCTTAAATTTAAGTTTTTAATCATTTGAGTTGATTTTTGTATATAGTATGACATAAGAGGAAACCTGAGGACATTTTCATTCTTCTTTGCATATTCATATTTAGATTTCCCAACACCACGTATTAAAGAGATTATTGTTCCCTTATTGTGTGTTCTTGCTACCCTTGTCAAAGATTAGTTGACCCAAAATGTTGAGTTTATTTTTGGGCTCTATTTTCTGTTCCTATATGTCTATTTCTAGTGGATGTATCATATTGTTTTGATTATCAAAAATTTATATTTTGAAATCAAGGAGTATGAAATACAAATCAAAACCACAATGAGCTATCACATATCACCTGTCAGGATAGCTATTATCAAAAACACAAAAGATAACAAGTGTTGGTGAAGATAGGGAGAAAAGGAAATCATTTTTATTTTATGTATGTATGTATGTGTGTTTGTATTTTAGGGATATAGAGAGAGGGAGACAGAGGGAGAGAGGGACAAGCAAACTCAGCACTGAGCACAGGGCCCAATACAGGGCTTGATCCCATGACCTTGAGAATATGACCTGAGCTGCAATCCAGTTGGAGGCTTAAACAACTGAGCCACCCAAGCACCCTGAAACAGGAATTCTTATACACTTTTGGTGGGTATGTAAGTTGGTAAAGCCAATACAGAAAATAGTACAGAAGTTTCTCAAAAAATGAAAAATAAAACTACCATGTGATCTGGTAATTTTATGTCTAAGTATATGCCCAATGGAAATAAAAACTGGACCTAGAAGAAGTATCTGCCCTCACATGTTCATTGAATCATTGTTCACAATAGCTAAAATATGGAAAGAACCTAAATATCTGCCAATGGACGAATGGCACACACATACACACCCTCACACAGAAATACTAGTTAGCCTTAAAAAGTAAGGAAATCCGCTCATTTGCAAAAGTATAGATGAACCTGGAGCACATTATGCTAAGTCACATAAGCCAGACACAGAAAGACAAATGTTGCATGATTTCACATATATGTGGAATCTAAAACAGTCAAACTCATAAGAAGCAGAGAGTGAATGATGGTTCCTGGTAGAGGAGGATGGAATGAAGTCTTGGTCAAAGGGTACAACTTTTCAGTTAAGCAAGATAATGAATTCTGGAAATCTAATGTACACCATGGTGACAATAGTTAACATTACCGTATTATATACTTGAAATTTGTTAATAGAATAGATTCTAAATCTTCTCACTACACATGCACACACACACACACACACACACACACACACACAATGGAAATTATGTGGACATGATGCATAAGCTATTTAGCTTAGTTGTGATGATCATTTCAAAGTGTATACATAAATCAAAACGTCAATTTGTACACCATGAATATATATAATTTTGATGTGTTGAAGACATCACAATAAAATAAAAAAAACAAAGGGAAAATATGGGCATTGTGTAAATCTCTTTCTCCTATTCCTACTTTCTCCTTTGTCTCTTTCTACCATATTTATTTGTTATCTCCTTCATTCTGTGATAGCTATAGTATTGGGCTTATAGATACTACAGTGGTAACTTTGAAAAAAAATGAGACAGGCTTATTTGCCACAATATTTCTACATCTTGGCAGTATTAACTATAAGTACAATGAATTGTAATAAAATATGGTTGAATCTCCATGGACTTTGTTAACTTTCAAATTAAACTTTATTGATGTTTTATAGCTTCACATTGAGATTTTACAATTCTGTCTTTAGTGAAATTATTTTATGGAATTAATGCTGTGAACTAAATTTATCATTTTAAAACTTAACCCGTACAAAAAATATTATCTTGTTCTTAGATGAAAAAATTGTGCAATGATAGCTTAAATAAGCTAAAGTTTGTTGAATAAAATATATTGGGTTAAACTATTTATTAAAATATTATTATTTATTAATACAAATTGCTATTAATGCACAAGTTTCAAAGATCAAAGAATAATAAGATGATTGTAAATGTAACTTGTATTCCTAGGTTTTGCTGCTGTCATTTAGAAAAATAGTGAGCTGAGATAAATACATGATTTTTTCTTTCCCCATTTAGGTTCTTGAGCTGACCGTTCTTAAAATGAATGGATCTGTAGACATGAAAAAAAGATTGCAGTGTGTTCTCCTTACCAAAGACTAAAAGAGTTAGGACATTAAAAAATTCTCTGTCTAGAGCTTTATTTGTCTCCTTGATTGAGTTTTATATGCAGCATTAAAGGTTAGGGAGTTGGGAGTCTCCTAGATTACTGACAAGAAAATAACTCATGAGATGAATTTGTCTCCCAACATTGTAATCAACTTCAAGAGATTATATTAAGGAAAACCTGACTTATTACTAAGATTCAGTCTTAAGTAAAGCTAATAAATATGTTTTATCCATGTGCTCATGCACATGCACACACACACAATGTATTAATAAGTTATGTAATTTTCTATAGAAAAAATTAATAAGTCCCTTCAACTTTATAGCTCCCATCTTAACTTTGTTCTAACAATTTTACTGACTACATTTTTCTCAAAGCTTTATGGAAATATGGTTCAAATGTCATATAATTCACCAATTTAAATCATACAGTTCAATGGCATTTAGTATATTCAACAAGATGTAACCATTATCACCATAAATTTTAAGGACATTATCAAGGTTTTTTTATTCTGTAACATCCATCAATGAATTATTCTATTTTATTCCCAAGTAATAGTCAATTATGTGGATATGCTATATTTAATTTATCTCATTAGTTGATTAACATAGTTGTTTATACTTTTTTGCTATTATTAGTAAAGCTACTGTGATCATCCATGTATCCATGTATACGTTTTCTTTTGCACGGATTTGTCTTCCTTTTTCTTTGGTATATGTCCAGGAGTAGATTTGCTATGTCATATGGTAACTCTATGTTTAACATTTGAGAAACTGCCAAATCCTTTCAAAGTGGCTGTACAATTTTACATTTCCACCAGCAGCCTATCAGAGTTCAAATTTCTCCACATCATCATTATTTGCCTTTTGGAATTATAATCACCATGATTTGCGCTTCTCTGTTGGCTAATAGTAAAAATAATTTCAGATATGCTATTCTTCTAGGAATACAAATCTTAACTTTTGGAAAGAGATGAACAGCGCTCTGTTTATTACTGACAACTATACCATCTATAGTTTAGCAATTATTTTAACACTTTTGAGATTGTAAATATTGCAGTGTCAGTAAAAAAATGGTCTTAGTAGCGTATTGTTGGCAACTTTAATCAAATTTAACAAGAGTTGTTCTGTGTCTCTATGTATGCATGAATTTGTATTCATGAGATTGTGTGTGTGTGTGTGTCTGTATGAATATTTGTAATAGTATATCTGAAGTAAGAATGTGCTAAATTCTGTTAATGACATGTGATAGTGGACTTGTACCTAATATGAGTTAAGTTCTAGAATCAGTTAATAAGTGGGAAAAATTAAAATCTGCCTATAAAATCTCTTAAATTGCCTAGAAGTGGGTTATGAAAATTTCAAAATCAAAGACTATTATTTTTAGTTTGTGTATTTGAAGAAATTGGAGTGGAGGTTAAAAGCTGTCATGTTCATTGTTTCATGACTGAATAGTGCACCTAGAATTACCTTCCCTTAGCCATCTTTATAAAGAAAATTCCTACTCAATATTGTTTTCATTGAGATAGAAGAGTAAGGGAAAAAACCAAGTATGTCTCATCTGACCAAGAAATAATCCATTAAAATTACAAACCAATTTGTAATTCTATGTACTAATAAGGTTCAGGGTATTTACCCATTTAAGTCACATTAGTTCCTTGTTATAAATTATTGCCTCTTATTTACTTACAGTTCCTGATAATCTAGCAGCAGTATTATGTGACCAAAAATAAGTAAAAGAAAAAGAAATCTTTAATAAATCATACAAAATTATAGAAGATTAGTCTCTGAGATTATGATTGAAATATAGTACATTTTCACCAATAAATGCATAAATTTTGTTCATTATACTCCATTTGAGAATGTGAGAATGAATGTACTTCATATTTGAAGTACTTCCACAAAAATAGTTAATATAAAATCTTGTTCTGCATAGTTATCCAGTTGTCACGTTGCATTGACTATGTTTACAGCATCTCTTCTCTCTACTTCCTACTCTCTATTCTGACAGTAGCTGTATGTTTTCTCTAGAAAATTTTCAGTATTTTTGCTTTTGCTTTTTCTATTCCTTCCCTGATCAAAACCCTCTAAAGCAAAATTCTATAATGTAACTGTTCTATTAAAGCAGAATAAGTCAAGTTTTTAAAACTCTCAGTGTTTCACTGTTGCCCACAGAATAAAGGAAAACAGGCCAAGTATAGAGGTATGAGTCTGTCAGCTTCTGACTGAAGTGGCTTATTGGATCGATAGATTGCCCAGATAATTCTAAAATGCATTTAACCACTGTCCCAAGGCTTAAATTTTGCACAAAGAATGTATGGCTTTAATCACTATTTTAGTACAAGTTCTGTGAGAAATAGATGTCAAGTTTGGATTAAATGCTCAAGGCATATATTAGGGGAATAACTTGTGAACAAAAAATTGGGAGTGGGGGAGAGGGAATCAGGACAGGAGAGGAGGGATGTCAGCCCACGATACAGATATGATCTTGAATGAAGGGAAAATATGGGTAAAAGCATCTTAGTTTGTAGGAAAGTTCTTGAGAAAATTGGACAAGACTGTCAGGAGCATTCTCAAGCCAAGGTTGCTCCTAAGAAAAATACTGTGTCTTCCAGGAATGGGCATGCCTTGGCATCTTTGCTGTGTCAGTAATTGGTTGAGAGCAACTATGGAAACCATAAATCTGGTACAAAGACACTGTTGAATTTTGGATGACAGCAGTGGGAGCCTCCTATAACTAAGAAATCTAAAAATTTCATTGTTGTGGCTGCCACAGAAGACAACACACCCTCAAAAAGAAGGATTTCCACCTAGATCATGATTTGGAGATCATAGCTGCTGAAAAATGGCTGAAGGAATTTCCATATGGGCACGTTCCGTTTTACCTCTAGAAAATAAAGTTCCAATTGAACAATTCAAAATACATATTTTTCATGGTACACTGCCTCTGAGTGTTTAATTCATCAGTATCCACCAGGAACAGAAGATCACGTGAAAAATACACAGGTATTTCAGAGTGAATATCCTGATTAATGTTCCCGCTAGTACCATGCCCAAGTTTTAGTTCCTGCCATCTTTATCAACACTTGGTAATGATAGGCTTTTGAATTTTAACCAGTATATAAGTGTACAGCTCTATTTTATGGATTATGCTTTTGATGTCATATCTAAGAACTTTCTCACCTTACTCAAAGTCACAAAAATTTTCTATTCTGTCATCATTTAGTTACAGTTCTAGTTTTACATGTAAGTCTCAAATCCTTCTCGATTGTTTTATATGATGTGAGGTATGGATTGGTGCCAGAACCATTTGTTGAAATGATTCTATTTTTTCCATTGAATTGTCTGTGCACCTTTATCAAGTCAAATGACCATATAGGTCCGCTATTTATTCTGTTTGTGTATATGCTAATATCACACTGTCTTAATTTTTTTCGTTTTAGAATAAGTCTTGAACCACATGTTTTTAGCATTCAACTTTGTTCTTCAAATCTTTTTTGGTTATTTTAGAAGTTTTTTTTTTATTTAAATATAATTTTTTGTATCTAATTTCTACAAAAAGGTCTAGTGGTATGTCAGTTAAGATTATGTTGAACTTGTTGAAGATAAATTGTGGGACATAATCTTTAACATTATTGATTATTCTGTTCCATGAACATAGTATGTTTCACATTTATTCAGATCCTCTTTAATATGTCTTAATAGTGTACTTAGATTTAAGCATATAACTCTTATATAATTCTTGTCAGATTTGTCCTTGAATATGTTATATTTTTCATGCCATTAAGATGTCATTTTTAACTTTGATTTCTGTATGCTCTTTGCTGGTACAATTGATTTTTGTATATTAGCTCTGTGTTCCTAATTTAAACTTACTAGATGATTTATTCTAGTAGCTTTCTTGGTGGATTTCTACATTTATAAATTTTCTATATAAAATATCATGTCATCTTTGAATAGGGATAGTTTTACTTCTTCTTGTACAACGAGGATGACTTTTATTTATTTTCTTGCCTGACTTCACTAGCTAGACCCCTTTAGTAGAATGATGAATAAAAGGGGCAAGAATAGACATCTTATTTCTGATTATAGAGGGAAATTTTAAGTTAAGTCTGATGTTATCTGTAAGTTTTTATAGATGCTATTTATCAGGTTTAGAAAGTTCAAATCTACTGGTGAAACTTTATCAGGAAGGGGTTGATAATTTGCCAAGTGCATTACCTGCATCTGTTGTGATATCTTTATGGTTTTCTTTTTCAGTTTGTTAATATGATGGCATTCCTTAGATAAACATACTCGGTCATGATGTATTATCTACCTTATATATTATTAGACTGGCTATTAATATTAAATATTAAAAAATATCAATATTAAGTAAATTTAAATAGTCAAGGAAATCTTATTTATCATGTCTTCTGGTCTTCATTCATATATTGACTCACATTTTCACTGGGTAATTTCCTTCTGCCTAAAAGGCTTGTTCAACATGCCTTGTGCTACAGATCTCATGGTGCTGTCATTGCTGCTTCTGTATGTCTGAAAAGTCATCTTTCTTATTTTTTTAAAGGTATTTTTACCTGAGATAAAATCCTAAATTGGCTTTTCTTTCTTTCTTTCTTTCTTTTTCTTTAAAGATTTTTTATTTATTTGACAGAGAGAAACACAGCCAGAGAGGGAACACGAGCAGGGGGAGTGAGAGAGGGAGAAGCAGGCTTCCTGCTCAGCAGGAAGCCTGATGTGGGAATAGATCCTGGGTCTCTGGGATCATGACCTGAGCCGAAGGCAGTTGCCCAACTAATTGAGCCACCCAGGAGCCCCCTTTTTTGCTTTCTTTGCTTAAAAGTTGCTGCTCCACTGTTTTTATCACTTGAATTTTTTTTTTTTTCTGACAAGAAAATGCTATCATGTTTCTTTGCTCCTCTGAAAGTAGGGTGCTCCCCATTCTCCATTGGTTGTTTTTAAGATTTTCTGTTTACTATTAGTTTTGAGAAATTTAATTATAATGTGACTTGCCTTGGGCTTCTTCATGTTTCTTGTCTTTTGGGTTTGGTCAACTTCTTGAATCTATGGATGTATAGCTTTCATCACATTTGGAAAATTGAAGCTATTATTCCTCAAACATTTTCTATCCCCTCTTTTGAGGATTCTAATTCCATGTATATTAGAAATCTTGAGGTGTCCTACAGCTCCATGATGCTCTTTTAATTTTTTATTTATTTCTGTGTTTAATTTAATTTTTAATAATAATTTATTTTATTTTTTCAGTGTTCCAAGATTCATTGTTTATGCCCCACACCCAGTGCTCCATGCAATTTGTGTTTAATTTTAAATGGTTTCTGTTGCTATGTATTAAAGTTCACAAATCATTTCTTTTGCAAAATCAAGCTCACTGTTAATCGTTTTGTGTTTTTTGTCTTAAACTTTAACATTTTCTTTTGTAGAAGTTCATTTACAATCTTTTTTTCCCCAAGTCATCACTTAGTTCATGGAATATATGAAATACAGCTGATAATAATAATTGTAATGTTCTAATCTTCTTATCTTAACAACTATGTCAATTTACATTTTCCAATTAATTCATATGTCTCTTCAGTACATTTCACATGTTCGTGCTTCTGTTTATATCGGGTAATGTTAGATTGGATGCCTAACATTTTGAATTTACCTTGCTGGGTGCTGCATATTTTTGTATTCCCATAAGTGTAAAACTCCCTGTAATTATTATTATTATTTTTTTACCTTTGACCTTATAATAGATTTCTTAACTCTTGAACTAATTAGGAGTTTGGATGGGTAGGACTGGTAGAAAGTAATGGAAGAGAAATATCGAAGACTGCTTGATACTATATATACCTGCTTAGAAAGATTCCAAATGAATTATGTCTATGATATCTCTTTCCTTCCTGCCAAAATGTAAATACACCTTATTAATGGGTCATTTAACAAACTGCAAGTAACAACTATAATTGGCTGAATATTTTCCTGGAAACATTAATTCAGATCCCATTATCTGACTCTATCATTTGAAAAAGTAGGTAGTAGTTCACACATTTAATATTTCCCCCAGCATTCTCTTCTCCCTTGAGCAAGATGATGCAATTATGTTTGACTATCTAGATTATTAAGAAAAAACATAGAAAGATACAAGTATAAGACTATCAAGTACTTTCAAATATCTAAGTAGGTCATAAAGCTGTCTTTCACATATCTTAGTGTTTTGTTTATATATATATATATATTTTTTGTTTGTTTGTTTGTTTGTTTGTATTTACACTCCCATCAGTGCCAGACTCCTGCATGGATATCCTCCAAGGCATGTCAACATTTTACTCAGTTTCTGCCTATGGTGATTTGAATTACAGAAATTGAACAACTTCATGGTTAAGCCTTTTTCTATATACTGGACCTCCTCCTGATGCAAAAGTAGATCTGCTTTTCAATGGTTATTAAAATGCATTTCATTTGAAACACAGGGGGAAACTAAGAAAATTATGCTCAACCCTTTGAAGATTCAGAGTAATACCACGGTTTGACTTCTGTTTTGCTTTTCACATTTGCACATACACATAGGGTAGTGAATATTTATTATCTCACAATGAAAGACTAATTCTTGTCTAGTTAAGTGATAGTCTATTGTTAGAGTTACATGACCTCTGTCTACTGAAGTGGATAACTTCAGGGGTCAGGGAGAAATTTCACACAAGCCCATTGTAAATAGTGAGAAAAGGGACTGCAGGTGTATTGTATGAGGTTGAAGTTCAATTACTACTGCAAATATAATAGAAAAGTATCCTTAGTTTATATCATATGAATACCTAGTTTTTATATATTTCTAGGAACATCTATTCTTTTTTTACTTTAAAATTATTTTATTTTTTCAGTGTTCCAAGATTCATTGCCCATGCCCCACACCCAGTGCTTCATGCAATACCTGGCCTCAGTACCCACCACCAGGCTCTCCCATCCCCCCCCACACACACCCCTCCAAGACCATTATTTGTTTCTGTGCCCAAAGTCTCTCATGTTTCGTTTCCCTCCCCAAATTACTCTACTTCCCATTTCCTTTCCTTCTCCTACTGTTCTATATTACTCCTTATGCTCCACAAGTAAGTGAAACCATGTGATACTTGACTTTCTCTACTTGGCTTATTTCACTCAGCATAATCTCTTCCAATCCAGTCCATGTTGCTACAAAAGTTGCAATCATCCTTTATGATGGAGGCATAGTACTACATTGTATATATGTACCACATCTTCTTTATCCATTCATCTGTTGAAGGACACCTTGGCTCTTTCCACAGTTTGGCGATTGTGGCCATTGTTACTATGAACTTTGGGGTACATATAGCCCTTCTTTTCATTACATCTGTATCCTTAAAGTAAATACCAAGTAGTACAATTGCAGGATCATAGGGTAGCTCTATTTTTAATTTTTTTTTTAAGATTTTATTTATTTGAAAGAGAGAAACACAGCTAGAGAGGGAACACAAGCAGGGGGAGTGAGAGAGGGAGAAGCAGGCCTCCCGCCCAGCGGGGAGCCAGATGTGGGACTGGATCCCGAGTCTCCGGGATCATGACCTGAGCCGAAGGCAGTCACGTAACCAACTGAGCCTCCCAGGTGTCCCACTATTTTTAAGTTTTAAGGAATCTCTACACTGTTTTCCAAAGAGGCTGCACCAACTTGCATTCCCACCAACAGAGTAAGAGGGTTCCGCTTTCTCCGCATCCTCCCCAACACTTGTTGTTTCCTGTCTTGTTAATTTTGGCCATTCTGACTGGTTTAAGCTGGTATCTCAGTGTGGTTTTGATTTAAATTTCCCTGATAGCTAGTGATGATGAACATTTTTTCATGTGTCTGTTAGCCATTTGTGTGTCTTCTATGGAGAAGTCCCTCTTCATGTCCCCTGCCCATTTTTTGATGTGATCATCTTCTTTTTGGATGTTGAGTTTGAGTAGTTCTTTATAGATCTTGGATATCAGCCTTTTGTCTGTAGCTTCATTTGCAAATATCCTCTCCCATTCTGTGGGTTGCCTCTTTGTTTTCCTGACTGTTTCCTTTGCTGTGCAGAAGCTTTTTATTTTGATGAAGTCCCCAAAGTTCCTTTTTGCTTTTATTTCCTTTGCCTTTGGAGACGTGTCTTGAAAGAAGTTGCTGTGGCCGATGTCAAAGAGGTTACTGCCTATGTTCTCTTCCAGGATTTTGATGGGGATTCCTGCCTCATGTTGAGGTCTTTCATCCATTTTGAGTTTGTCTTTGTGTGTGGTGTAAGAGAATGGTCTAGTTTCATTCTTCTATACATAGCTGCCCAATTTTCCTAGCACCATTTATTGAAGAGACTGTCTTTTTTCCACTGTATATTTTTTCCTGCTTTATCGAAGATGATTCGACCATAGAATTGCGGGTCCATATCTGGACTCATATCTGGACTTCCATTGGTCTATTTGTCTGTTTTTGTGCCAGTACCATATTGCCTTGGTGATCACAGCTTTGTAATAAAGCCTGAAGTCAGGTAACGAGATGCCACCAGCTTTGTTTTTCTTCTTCAGCAATTCCTTAGCGATTTGGGGTCTTTTTTGGTTCCATATAAATTTTAGGATTGTTTGTTCCAACGCTTTGAAAAATGTTGGTGGAATTTTGATTGTCATGGCATTGAAAGTATAGATTGCTCTGGGGAGTATAGACATCTTAACAATGTTTATTCTTCCAATCCATGAGCATGGACTGCTCTTCCATCTTTTGTGTCTTCTTCAATTTCTTTCATGAGTGTTCTGTAGTTCCTCTAGTACAGATCCTTAACTTCTTTGGTTAGGTTTATTCCTAGGTATATTACGGTTTTTGGTGCTAGAGTAAATGGAATTGATTCTCTGATTTCCCTTTCTATATTTTCATTGTTAGTGTATAAGAATGCAACTGATTTCTGTGCATCGATTTTGTATCCTGCCACATTACTAAATTGTTGTATGAGTCTAGTAGTGTGGGGGTAGAGTCTTCTGGGCTATCCACATAGAGTATCATTTCATCTGAAAAGAGAGAGAGTTTGGCTTCTTCTTGGCCAATTTGAATACCTTTTATTTCTTTCTGTTGTCTGATTGCTGTTGCTAGGACTTCTAACACTATGTTGAACAGTAGTGGTGAGAGTGGGCATCCTTGCCTTGTTCCTGATCTCAGAAGGAAGGCTGTAAGTTTTTCCCTGTTGAGAATGATATTTGCTGTGGATTTTTTGTAGATAGATTTTATGAGCTTGAGAAATTTTCCCTCTATCCCTATCCTTTGAAGAGTTTTAATCAGAAATGGATGTTGTATTTTGTCAAATAAGAGCCAGCTCTTGTAACAGTAAATCAACCAATGTCTGCTGTATGAATATTAAATGCCCAGGACATTTTTTCAAGGGAATTTTCTTTACAGAGTTTAGTGGGTTTACAATCATGAAACCCTCTGCTGCCAGAAAGTGGCCTCACCTTTATAACCTATCATCAAAAGTCTAGCCCAGTGAAGATTCCGCAAATATTAAGAAAAAGGTTGATACTTCCATGTTACATCCTGGGATTCCAATTCCATAGGCATTTAGTGTCCTCATTTCCCATGCCATAAAAGAGCCTTAGAGAGGTTTAGCAGCCTGTCCTTATATCCCAGAGCTTATAAATACCTGTCTCAAAAAAAAAAAAAAAAAGAAATCCCACCCCACCATATCTCATTTTATTCCATCCTTTATGACTGAACTCAAGCACCTCTGAATACAAAATAAATCCATCCTTCAGAGCATCTGTGTTTACCAAGCAAAAGGGGTAGAACTTATTGATCAGTATGACTTCTTCAGCTGGTCAGAATGTGGCCTTGTGCTCATCACTTCACTTAGTTCACCCAAGAAATACTGATTAAGTTCCTACTGAGTGCTGAATACTCCCTTTAAGTAGGGCATATCACAGTGAATAGGACAAAGACAGGTCCTGATAACTTACGTTCTAGTTGGAGAGCTAGCCAATTCACAACATTAAAAAAGGAAACGGTAAGAAAAAAACACCTTGAACACAAAGACACGCACACAGACAGAACATCATGTGAAAACTGGAGCTTTGCTGCCACAAGTGTAGAGAGCTAATATACTAATGTTTACTTACCATTTACTCTGCACCAGAGTCTCTTATGTGTGCTTTGTACATATTAACTCATTTAACATTCAATTGTAGTGGGGCCTGTTGTCATCTCTTTGTTACAGATGAATTAAATGATGCATAGAGACGTATAATAACTTCCCAAGGACAGAGAGCTAGTAGTTGCAGAACTGAGATTCTAATCCAAGTTATCTAAAGTGTGCATATCCTCTAAAACTGTTGGGGACGGTGCGTGATCTGCCCCTCCTGCCATGCCCAAACCACCAGAAACTTTGGTGGAGGTACCCATGAATGTGAAAGAAAGTCCCTCAGGGCTTTTCGCCACCTAGAATCTGGAAAGCCAGGTACCCTGTGGGCCGGTGCAATCTGTCCTTTGTGTGCTTATCCAAGACATATTCCATTTAATCCTCCTTCTGGTAATCATATCTCTGAATCTTTTGATCCCTCTGCCTCAATGGTCTCAGCTTCTGTGAGTTTAAGCAATCACTCTGTACCCTGCAGTAACAATACTAATCCTGTCTCTAGGGTGGGTGCAAAAGCAGTTAAAGATTTAACTGCACCACCCAACTTCCTCACGCGGGAATAATAAAAGACTGGAACCCTTGACAGTCAACAGAGACAGAGAGAGAGACATAGACAGAGACAGAAACAGAGACAGAGACAGAGACAGAAACAGAGACAGAGACAGAGAGAGGCAAAGGCAGAGAACCTGCAAAGCAAGAAACAGAAAGAGCAGCAAAGGCAGAGAAGCAGAGAGAGAAACAGAAACAGAGAAGCAGAGAGCAAGAGAGACAGAGCCAACTGTTTGCCTAAAGCTAGATTGATGCAACTAAAAAGCTTTAAGTAAAGAGCCCTGAAGACACAGTTTTCAGGAGATCTCCACACCACTCTTCGAGTCAGGTCTCTTCATATAGCCGACTCCGTCACCACCTTCTGGGAACCCTGACTGACTGTTGCCGGGGCCGGCTCCCAGCATAAAACCATTTTAATATTGATATTTTTAAGTGCATACCTTCTAAAATGTGTTTGCCTGTGTGCTTCTTGCTGTGCCTTTGATATGGTCCAGCCACAGCTAAAAGCCAAGAAAGAGAGGGAAAAAAACCTCCCTAATGTTGCCTCATCTACCTACCATTTATCTTTCTTTTGTTATTTTCAATCTTTTGACTTCCATTTCCTGCTTCAGATTTTAATAATCTTTATGAGACATTTATCTAATTTAGTTCATCGTAGTCTCTCCTGCACTGATACTTTAATTACGTGCCTATTTGTCTCTACATACTAAGAGCTACAGGAAAGGGATATCCCTGTTCTTTTAGTGGAATTCATAATCACTATGACATCTGTCCACAGCTTGATGTGCAAGGAAAGACTGACAAGTATGTTTAAAACAACAAAAACATTAGAATCAGATGAATTGAGTCTTTAATAATAATTCCAACCACTTGGAAGTCATTAAAAATCTCAGCCTCAATTTTCCCATGTGTAACGTGGGGCAACAAAGAACTTTCCCAAAAGACTCTTATTTGGATAAATTCATATATTCCTTTTAAAGAATCAATAAATGAAAACAAGACAATGCTAATGATGCATGACTAGAGGTAACATCTGTTGGAAATTGAATTATGTAGAAGCAAATCATGATTTAGAGAGAAAAAAGAATAGAAATTTTATTTTTAGAGATATTATTTTTAGAGTAAAAACAGAATAAAACTAAAAGAAAAAGTAAAACAAATCCCACCCTTAAACACTTCCCTAGCATGATCTTTGATGATGATAATTCATTAAATTCTTATAATTTAGTCAGCAAAAATATATGCTGATTTCTTGTGTTTTTCACAGTATTTGTGGTAACTGTGTTCACTTCCATGATGATTGTGTGATTATATTACGTGTATTATTTAGCCATAATTTACATTAGAAAGAATAATTTATAAATCATTTAAAGCCAAACTGTCTCAAATAAATGGACAGCTCACTTCTAATGCCATAATAGGCCAGGGGCACACTACAAAAATGCTATAAATTAAGGTTCTAGAGCCATTATTTTTATTCAGTGTATTATCATATAGGTGAAGGCATTTCAAAATATCTGTAGGAGGAAACTTGACAAAAATATGAGAGTTGTTGTAGTTAGCAAAAGAAAATCATCCCTTCAGGTTTTTCTTTGGCTAATTCATTGGAAATTAATGAGATCCCTGGGACCCTGGATGGCATAGTCAGTTAAGCTATTAACTCTTGGTTACCATTCAGGTCCAGATTTCAGGGTAATGAGATAGAGCCCTGCATTGGGCTCCACGTTCAGTGAGGAGTCTGCTTTTGTTTCTCTCTCCCTCTGTTTGTGCCCCTTCCCTTTACACTCTTTCTCCCTCTAAAATAAATACATATATCTTAAAAAAAAAAAAGGAAAAAAAAGGATGACCAAGATCCCAGTGCAGAAATGATGACACAGAACACAGTCCATGATATGGTTAGGTAGACACAGACAGTTAACTGAATAAAAATCCAAACCCAGAATAGCAGAAAATATTTGCAAAACAGAGACACAAAGAACTCTTGAAAGTCAACAATAAGAAAATAACCAACTCAATTAGAAAATGAATGAAAGTTCTCAAGAAACGCTTATAGAAATAAAGATAAAAAATGTAAGAAATGGTAAACAAATGTCTGAAAGGATGTTTAACATTAATTGTCATTAAGGGATTGTAAATTAAACAACAATGTGATACTAGTACACACTGATGAAATGGCTAACATTTTAGAAAGTCACAATACTGATTAGTGGCTGGGATGCAAAGAAACAGGAACCATCATTCACTGCTGATGGGAATGCAAAAACAGTACAGCCTCTGTGATAGATAGTTTGGCAGTTTCTTACAAAACCAAATAGAATCTTTCTATATAATCCAATATTTGTGATTATGCATATTTATTATTTGAAAACATGTCCTCATTCATACCTGCACATCAATGTTTATTGCAACTTTATTTACAAACATCAAAAAGTGAATGCAAACAAGATATCTTTCAATACGTGAGTGGATTAAAAATAAACAAACAGTGGTCCACCACATAATGGAATATTATCCAATGACAAAAAGAAATGAAGCCATGAAATGGATTAATATTCAAGGTGAAAGAAGCCAGTGTAAAAAACTACAAACTGAAAAAAACAAAAAAAAATCTACACACTGAATTATTCTAATTATATAACATTCTGAAAAAACAAAAAACACAAAGTATAGAAGCAGTGAAATATTTGCCAATGGTTTGACTGAGGCCTGGGAGTAAATTTGAATATGTAAAGCACAAGGAACTTTATATTGGTGAAACTGTTCTTTATGACACTATACTGGTGCATATAATACATTAAAAACTTGCTGAAACAAGTGAACTTTGTAGTGCAGAGTGTAAATCTTAGTGTATGTGATTTAGGAAAAAAAACATTTAAGAATTTGGGGGAATCCCCAAATACAATGAAGAATATGACAAAGAAATCCAAATATATTAAAACTATGTCTAGGGATGCCTGGGTGGCTCAGTTGGTGAAATGGCTGCCTTAGGTTCAGGTCATGATCCCATGTCCTGGGATCAAGTCCCACATCAGGCTCCTTGCTTGGCAGGGAGCCTGCTTCTCCCTCTGCCTCTGTCTGCCATTCTGCTGCTTGTGCTCCCTATCTTTCTGACAAATAAATAAAAATCTTAAAAAAAAAACAACTATGTCTAATAACTCACTGAATGAGGTGGGAGATTATGGTTTTGGTCTAAGATGCTTTGCAAATGAGTGAAGTCTGTAAGACTAAAAGCAGAAAGAACTCAATATAAACACTGTACATTAGTTAATAAAGTTGCTAATCTAAAATTTAACTTGATAAAAAAGTGTGTTGAAAAATTTTAAATTGTAACATTTTATTGTTTGATGATCTCTGACTCTCCACATATACATTCATGCCTAAAGAAAGTAAAAAAAAAATTATTTTTTTCTGATACAATCTTGCTACCTTTTATTCTTTTTCTCTCTTATTATCGAGAATGTCCAATAAAATATTAAATGAAGCTGAGCTTCCCAATATCAGTGAGCCTCCCAATATCACCATTATGTGTTTCCTATTTGGCGTTTTTAAGATACGCTTTCATTTGTTCAGTTTTCTCTGTGTGGATAAAGTGAGAATTGTAGAAATTTTGGAGGTCGGGTTCAACAATAATAGCTACCATTTATGACTCCCTGTGTGTGACATTATACTAGACCCTTTTACCTAGATCTCTGAGTCTACAAGATCGCATGGCAAGTAACTTTGTAGAAATTTAACTCACCAACAGAGTAGGTCCCAGAGAACTTAAGCAATTTGTTTAATGTCACCAAACTTGTCTAGCAGAGACAGACAAATCTTTTATGTCCATCCAAAATAGCATATAGTTTAAACAAGTGATTTAAAGAGAGGTTTAAGGGGCGCCTGGGTGGCTCAGTTGGTTAAGCGACTGCCTTCAGCTCAAGTCGTGATCCCGGGAATCGGGGATGGGGGATCGAGCCCCACATCGGACTCCCTGCTCGGCGGGAAGCCTGCTTCTCCCTCTCTCACTCCCCCTGCTTGTGTTCCCTCTCTCACTGTGTTTCTCAGTCAAATAAATAAAATCTTTTAAAAATAAATAAATAAATTAATTAATAAATTAATTAATTAATTAATAGAGTTTTAAAATGTACAGACAAACAAGATTCTAGAGTTTCAAATTGAAGGCTTTGAAGAGAATGAGGCTGAGTCTGGAAGATGAAGGTGAAGCTGAGAAGGGGCCCATGGTGAGGAAGTTATATTCAGGGTTCAGTTTGTGTGATGTTACATAGCACAGATCAGAGTAAGAGCTAGAGTGTAGGAAGAAAAGGGGCAAAACTAAATAGGGTAAGGATCAGAAATGGCACTTTGCTGTTAGGTGTAGCCCACATGCTCTGGCCCTCAGAGGCGCAGACCCTGTAGCAGTAAAAACAATCATGAAGGAAATACCCACCCAATCAATCATACGTGGCTTCAATATCTGTCTCCACCACCTGAGAGCTGTGTGATGTTGCACAAACAATTTAATCATTCTGTTTCAGTTATCTGATTTGTATAAGGGAAGGAACAATGATAGAAACCTCCTGGCATCATTGAGAGGATTAAGTAAGGTAATGTGTGTAAAGTACCTAGCAAGGGCAAATAAATCTTCTCTAAAGACAGCCCAGAGAGGGGAATAATGAAAGAAATTCAAAGACTTTGGTGGAGAGAGAAAGGGAAATGTTGATGCCTAAGGTGCAGTATTTTGCAGTATTGGCTCCACAGTGGAATCACCAGGGGACCTTTAGATAATATTGATGCCTGGATCCAATCCCCAGCAGGTTTGATATAACTTATCTACAGTACAGACTGTGATGTAGAGAAACACTTTGTTCCTCCTTCACCTTCTCTCTCTGCTTTACCTCCTTGCAAAGTCAGTTCCAGTTTGTGTTTGGGGTCTTCCCCCTCATTCCTACTCAGCCAGGCGATACCAGATGACTCAGATCTGACCAACAGGAGTCCCAACGTCCTCTGTCAGGGGTAGATACACTGCCCTGTGAGTCCAGGGAGACACTGTGAGAGTCACTGAGGTTTTTGAAAGACAGATACTCTAACTTGCTGGATTTGAAGCTGAGAGGGATCAAACTGCAGCACCCACCTTTCTTCTATCATGAAAGCAAGACTAAGAGATGGAGAGAAGCTTATCTCTGAGCACCTTAGTCAGCCATGCCTGAAGCTACTCTAAACCTTTCACTTCTAAGGGGACAGCATTGGCATGCTCCCTTTTTTGCTTAACCCAGTTTAAGTCAGGTTTTCTTTTATTTTTGAAAGAGAGAGAGAGAGACTGACTTAACTAATACATTCCTCTCTTCTCCATACTCAAATTCTCAAGTTCTTTGCTTGTAATAAGTATGGCCATGATTTCTGGTAATAGCTCTGCTCAAAATAATTTAGCAAGAAGGCTACTCTGGGTTAAGCATGACATTTAATTAACTAAAATCTAAGAGACATTCTTTCAGGGCTGCTAGTCCCAGACAGAGCCCTGGGTAATGAAGCCACTCCAATAGGTCTCAGACATTCACCTTCTGGGTTATACTGGAAGAACCAGATTTCTAATCTGGAGCGGGAGCTGTAGTGAAACTTACATCTCAGTAGTTTTCTGAGTGGTTCTGAAACATTTAGTTTCTATTTGATCTTTAGCCACAAGAAGTCAGAAAGTAGCTTGGCTTAAACTACTCAGCAAATTCTCTCAAGGGGAAGGATTCACACCGTGAGTTTTTTTTTCAGGTCTGATGACTAAATCTCCATCTTCATTTGGTAAAGGGGCACACTCTTTTCTCTGGGGGCCATATGGAATAGAAAAGAAACATTTTGCAGAAAGAGGTTGGGTGATGAGCATGCATTGCTTTTCCCAATGCTCCATTTTGTCACATCAGCTCAGGATAAGAGCAACTGACTAAAGAGCCTCTCAATGTTTTATTGTAAAAGACAAGGAGAGAATGCCATTGGATGGTTAGCAAGCAGAAGAATGGTGTCAGATCCTTCTGTGAATACTTAGGGAATGGAATGACAGCCTTGCCCTTCTCCAGGTAGGTGGTACCTTCTCATTTTGGTAAGATAATTGTAATTTTTTTTGGAAAACTTAGCCACTAGAGGGATCCTCTGTTCAGTTAGGGCATATAATGTTGAAGGATTTAGACACAGGAAGACAGGGAGAAAGAGACAGGGGCAGGGGGGAGAAGGAGGGGAGACACACAGAGAGAAATAGTTACAGCTTTGAAAACATAAATAAAAGAGAAAAACAGGAATTGGAAGGTAGTGGGATTGCTTTAGTTCATTAATATCTATCTGTATTCTGCTACAGGCTGTTGGCTGAGCACCTTAAATGAAATTGCTCCTCTTTGAAGGAGAAGGAAATGATTTTGCTATAAAATATACAATGACATATTAATAATTATTGGTTCTTACTGGCTAGTATATTAACATCAGAGTGGAAGACTCAGGTAGTGGGGTGCAGTCCTTCTCTTCTCCACCCACCCTCATGGAAATCCTGATAGCTAAACTGAAAAAATGATGAG
The DNA here is from genome assembly GCA_004023965.1 of Spilogale gracilis. Lineage (NCBI taxonomy): Eukaryota > Metazoa > Chordata > Mammalia > Carnivora > Mephitidae > Spilogale > Spilogale gracilis. The sequence goes on along the minus strand of PITA01000769.1, from coordinate 36,901 downwards.
ATTTTGTAATTTGTAAGAAATATCTATTTGGTCATTCAAATAATGAAAATATATATTTCTCCTGGCTCACAGCTCCCCAAATCCTTGGAATTTCCTAAGTAAGGAAAAATATAAAGGTGTCTTTGTTTGCTATGGGGTGACTTTTGGACCCCACCCAAGGATGGAGCCTGGTTGCCAGGAGAACCAACCCTGTGATTAAAGACTTGGGACTTTCAATTCTACTCATAACCTCCAGAGAAGGTGAGGGACCAGAGGCTGAATCTGTCACTGAGGATCAATGGTTTAATCAATCATGCCCATTAATGAACCTCCCATAAAAATCCAAACGGTTGGTTTGATGAACATGTAGAGATTTGGGGAGAATGACATGCTTAAAGAGAGAGAATGGAAGCACCTGGTCTTTTCTCCATGCCTGACCCCCTTTGAACCTCTTCCATCTGACTATTCCTAAGTTACAATCTTTTATAACAAGCCAGTGATCTGGTTAAAAAAAACAAAATGTTTCTCTGAGTTCTGTGAACTGCTTTAGCAAATGTATTGAACCTGAGGAGGGGATGGTCAGAATGAACCTCTGATTTATAGCTAGTCAGTCAGATGAACAGGTAGCAACATGGGAAAAATACTTTTGACTTGAAATGTTAGACTTAGATACAATTAATTCAGAAAATTTCTGAGCTTCTGCTATAGGATGAATTGTGCCGAAATAACACCCTTCCTAAGTGTTTTGGGTGTTTATAAATGTGACTCTAAAAGAAGATTCTGTCTTTCTTGGTTTGGAAGTGGCCATGGATGGCCATAAGATGAAGTCAGATCTTAACCATTTTCTATTTTCACTTAGAAACTTGAGGGGTCCAGATCATTAGTAAAAATGTATCCTGTAAGCGAAGACTTTCTCAGCATTGTATGTCAAAAGCATTTTGGCCCATTTTTAGTTATGCTGACAGCAGGAGTATGTTTTCAGGCTGGCTGAGATAGTGAGCAGAGTGTGATCATTGTCCCTGCATGGACACGCTCATTAAGCTGGTGAAGATTTTATGGCTGTTGTACTTTTGTGCATATTGTTTTTCTTCCCCCAATGGCAATGTCTTGAAGTATTTTTCATGTATTTACATTCAATCAATCTTTTAAGACTGTTAGAATCTTAAAACATCTTCAAAGTCTTCAGTCCTCCCAGAAGAATAATTCTTCTGAACTATTAAGAGCTCTTTAATCTATGCCTTCATTTGGCCCTTGGTCATGTGAATATGATCTTAAAATTTATCATTTTCATTTGTTATTATTATTATTATATAAACTACTGTTAACTATTATTTATGGAGATTTTTGCTGCCTATATAAAAAGTGGAGAGCTGAGATTTAAAACCATGTCTGCTTGACTTTCATACATTAAATCATCCATCCATTAATTCAGATGAATTCCTAGGCATGGAAAATTTTATACTTTTAGAGAACTCCACATTGACTAGGATTGGTCCTGTATCTGACTCCATTCAACAATCCTTACATGGAGTTACAGATGTTTGATCTCTGGCCCTCTCCTGCATAGAAAAGAAGAAATCCTTGAGGAAGATCCTTGTTTTTTTTCATCTTTGTATTTCCTGCATCTAATATAGCACAGGAGACATCTTAGGCAATTGTTCTTTCTTTCTTCCATTCATTCATCAGGTCAGACATTCCTTATATTTCAAAATGACATTGAAGCCCTACTCTGTCCCACGGACCCTAATTTCTAGGGATACAAAAATGAGTCTGGCATTAATTTGCACCCCTCCCAAAAGTCATTGGCCAGTAGGCGGGTCATTTATCTTTAAACAGACAGTCAAAAAACGACATTGCTATGATAGAACACACTGATACATTCATAGAATACAGTGATAGAAATGCCCAGGCAATGGGGCATTGGTTGGGTGGGTGCGCAACTCTAGATTTCTGTTCAGGTCCTGATTTCAGGGTCTGGGATTGAGCCCTAAGTGGAGCCTGACATCTGGCTCCATGCTCAGCAAGGAGTCTGCTTCAGGAAACTCTCTTTCTCCCTCTGCCCTTTCTACCCTCTCCACCCCCACCACTCATGTACATGCTTTTGCTCTTTCCTTCTCTAAAATAAATAAATACATGTTCTAAAAAAAGAAATGCTCAGGCTGGGCTTCTCAAAGGTTGAGGTTCAATCCCCTATTACCTTCCTGAAGCTCAAAGTATAATATTTCTTTTAATGCCAAATCAAGAATTACAACAAATACTAGTTTGTTTTAAAGACTTTCACATGAGGGGTATCTGGGTGGCTCAGTTGGTTAAGTGTCTTCTTTCAGCTTAGGTCATGACCCCAGGACTCTGGGATGGAGCCCTGTATCAGGCTGTCTGCTTAGCGGGTTTGCTTCTCCTGTCCCCTCTGCCTGCTTTCCCCTCTTTGTGCTGTCTCTCTCTGTCTGTCAAGTAAGTAAATAAAATCTTCAAATAAATAAATGATTTCATATGAAACACTTAAAAGTCCAAAGATAATTTTACTACCTGCAAATATTTTTTAAAGATTTTATTTATTTGACAGAGAGAAAGAAAGACAGAGAGCAAGTACAAGCAAGCAGAGGGGCAGAGAGAGAGGGAGAAACAGACTTCCCAGTGAGCAAAGAGCCCAACGTAGGGCTCGATCGATCCTAGGACCCTGGGATCATGACTTGAGCTGAAGACAGACGCCCACCCCCTGAGCCACCCATGTGTGCTTACTAACTTGCAAATATTAAGATTTCTAAACCGTTCATAGGATACTGTAAGTCTGTGCATAGGTGTTGAGGCCACCCAAAATAGAACTGTGTAGTATTCACGAGTATGCATGTATGTCCATAAGTGAGTGAGGTATGAGAAAACCCAAAGGATCAGCCAAGGAAATATATATAGGGAAAGCTGAATGATTGCTGTGCAAGAATTGTTGTGGGTATGGGGTCATGTGGGAGTAAATGGTTTGAGAAAATGATCGTATCTTCCCCTTGTCGTCAAACTCTTAGGATTAACGAGATTATGTGCTCTCCATAAGAAGGAGCTTACAGAGCTACAAGACTCAATAGATGTGCTGTGGGAGGTCTCAGTTTGGAGGAAGGAAAGGGATGTGAGTCAACTGAGACAATAGTCTTCATTTGACTCATTCCATCTAACATTTATTTATTCTCTCTGGGTCATTTTCTTATTCTTGATTTAAGACTCATTTCAATAGTAGTTGACTTTGATTATGGTAATGGAAAGAATCAAGAATGAGACCCCAGATGCTTTATTAAGTATTAGTGAAGTATTTGACTCCCTAACTTACTGCTCTTATTTGATATGGCAAAACATTTTATTCTTACTCAAAATTGATATACGTATATATAGACACTTATCTCATATATTTTTAAAGAGATAAAATTATAAAATAAAGTGAATACTGAAGAAAGTATTATTAACTGTTTGGTGTGTGGGACTATGGACATAGAGCATCCTGCTTATTCTGGTTAATGGCAAATTGCTAAAGGACATCGAAGATCAATTCAGAGCCTCAGGTGATTATCAATCATAATTGTACTGAAGGCTGGCAATTCTAAACACCATTTTGCTTTCAGAATCTGATGATGTTCTTTATATAATCCAAAATGTCTTAGGGGTAAGAGTCACTACTTTAAAAGCATCTCTATGGTCCAAATGTATGGCAATATTATGGCAGCAAGAAATTCAATCAGAATGAAAGGAGGGAGCTCTGAAATGTGCTGAGTGTGGATCAGTGTACAATTTCAGAAAAGTTATAAACCAGATCCCTGTTTGTGAAGAGTTTGCATAAACCCTTTCCTATGGAACAGAGACCAAGAATATTAACAAAGAAAGTATGTAAAGAGTTAAATCCATGCTGTCTCAATCTTCCCACTAAATTGATTTTAGTTATATCAACTCAGTCTGGCTAGCTTATTTCTTTACTTTTTTTCTTTTAAAGAACCATGTGTCAAGAAGAGAATTACCTGACTCCACTCAGATCAGATTTCTTTATTTCATAGAAAATAATGCCATTAGGAAGCAGGTGCAACAATGTTTTATTCTGTTTTATAACATTAAGAATTTCTCTCTTATTCCTCAAAGAAACATTCTGAGCTTTTGGGTTAACAGTGGTGCACAGAAAAAAACATGAATTGAGAATAACAAGGCTGAATTAGTTATTTTTAAAGGGCATCTTTCCAAATTGGACTTGATATGAGCTTTATTAACTGGTATGATGGCTGGCTGAGGGTGGCAAATCAAGAAAAATGACAAAAGGCTAGGTAGCTGGTCTTGTTTTACATCTTCATTAATGATCAAAAGGGAGCAAACAGCACATTAAATTTGGATGATATTAATTCAATAGCTTTTGAAAGCCCTAGTGAGGTCAGGGAAAGAATTTTTTAAAAGGTCTGCAAAACTTAAAATTGATGAAAAAAGATTGAAATAAGAGAAAGGAGACTTCCCAGAGCCTGAGAACAGGTAATGCTCAGAACCAATACTTAATGAAAAGGGTGTACAGTTAATGAGAACTACTGAATAATACCTCAGATCTATAATGGGAAAAATTAATGGGATTTGCAATATGACTCAAGGGTGAAAAGATAAAGAGGAATTAGCATGTTATGTCTAATACATGAGTTTAAGAATGTGGGGATTTATAGAAAATAAAGATATCACCCCCAAATATTCTTCCATAGTTCAATCACAATAAATAAAAGCCATAGAATCTTCATATATGTCAATCAGCCATAACACCTATTATTAAATTCTTTGTTTACTTCCAATAGCAACCAAAATCATATCCAGGTCCCCCTACAATTTATAAGCAAAGGATTCAAGTTGTCATTCTATCTATTGGGACGGTAGCCATGAATAAAAACAGACCAAATTCTGCCTCTACTGAACCTACATTCAAGTGGAGAAGATAGAAACAATTTGGGGGTGGGGAACTAAAGAATTTTAAGAATAAAATTAATAAAAGATAAAAAGGATAAGCTTGGGGAAGTATTAAAAATGCTATGTTAATTGCATTTGTGTTAAACCTTATTGGTAGAAGTGTTAATAAGTTCAGCATCCATTTTAGTTGTCTGGTTAACAAATCACCCCCAATTTAGTGGTTTAAAACAATATTAGTCACCTATTGATATTATCCTGCATTTTCTTTTTTTTCTTTTTTTTTTTTTTTTTTAAAGATTTTATTTATTTGACAGAGAGAAACACAGCCAGAGAGGGAACACAAGCAGGGGGAGCAGGGGGAGTGAGAGAGGGAGAAGCAGGCTTCCCGCCGAGCAGGGAGCCCGATGTGGGGCTCGATCCCGGATCTCCAGGATCATGACCTGAGCCGAAGGCAGTTGCTTAACCAACTGAGCCACCCAGGCGCCCCTATCCTGCATTTTCTGAAGGATTGATGAAGCTCAGCAGGGCATTGCTTTCTTGGGTTCTTTTCACTGTTTTAGTCAAATGGCAGCTGGGGTTGGAAGAATCTCTAAACCTTCTGTGCTCTGCGACCTGGTACCTGGCCTAGGAAGATTCAAAGAGCTGGGAGCTGTAATAGCCACAGCTCCTTGAGCATCTTTCTCTGCCCTATGTAGTCTATCCTTGTGACTTTTCAGCATGGTGGCTTCAGAATAGTTCTGAGCTCCAAAGACAAGTGGCCTGGGAGCAAGAGAGAAAACCAGGTGGAACTATATTGTCTCTATAACTTAGTCTAGGATCACTCAGTGTCACTTTGACCACAGTTCAGTGGTTGAGAAATTTATAAAGGTCCACCGGGTTCAAGGAGAGGAAGTATAGACAATATCTTTGGTTGGGAGGAGTGTCAACATGTTATAAAAAGTACACACAGGACAGAGTATATACTGCTGCGGTAGTCTTTGGGAAATACAATCTGCTGTGTCAAATAATAATTGATACTGTTATGTACAAAGAGACTTGATGAGTTTTCTGGTGACTAAATCATAAGAGGTTGCAACTCAGTAAGGAGAAATAATGTCAAGTTACAGTAAGGGTTAACATATGTTATGTAACAATATAAGGTTATAAAAGAGCTGACATAAGATGTATGATTTTATATGATAAAAGTTCATGGAATAAATTCTATAAGTTTTTGTAAAGATCTTATTTATTTATTTATTTATTTATTTATTTATTTATTTATTTATTTATTTATGAGAGAGCAAGCAACAGATCAAGACAGAATAAGCAGGGGGAGAAGCAGAGGGCAGAGGCAGAAGGAGAGGCAGACTCCCTGCAGAGCAGAGGGAACCCAATACGCGGCTTGATCTCAAGACCCTGGGATCATGATCTGAGCTAAAGGCAGACACTTAACCCACTGAGCCACCCAGGTGTTCCTATTCTATATGTTTTGAGGAAAGAATTCACTGTGGAACATTGTAAGAAATTTCATATTAAAAAAGGACCATGATCCTCTAGACTGGACTGTAGTCTGAGAAGGTGACAGGGTATTCCTAGGCTAGAAGAATGACCAAATCCTAGGAGATGAGAACCTTCTTAGAAAATCTGATTTGAGGACTGAAAAGACAAGAGAATTTCCTCGATAACAACCCAAACCCAGACAAACTAGAAAGACCACAAGGATATAAACATCCATATTATGGTTTGTATTGTATTAGAGGATCAAGGAATAAGGAAATAGGAAACAAAGATCTTGGCACTCCTTGAGTTGTGAGCTATAAGGAAATCAGCAATGATATGAATGATATGGTAGTAGAATAACCACACATTAAAACTTGACTCTTTATGACTGGGTAAAAGGAAGACACTGTGACAGTTTGCTAACAAAGTAGAGTGAAGTGTGGAACATAGGTATGCCCTGAGTGAAAGCCACACGGTAGCCATGTTGACTTTAGTGACCTTGTTTCAGAAGTCACTCAAGGTCACTCAAGATCACTCAGCAGTCACTTCTGTCACAGTCTTTTGATGAAGGCAGTTATAAAGATCAGTCTAGGTTCTAGGAGATAAGGTTCCTCATAATGCTTCTTAATTTTATATAGGGAAAGAAGATCTAGAATGAACTCAGTTGTCGCTGGACCTAGATGGTTTATTTGTCAGCCAGGGAAACCCTTACAAGTAGAATCTATGTTCTATTAATCTTTATAACCTCAGTGCTTGAACCAGTGCTGGGCATAAAGTACGTATTTATTGAGTAAAAGAAAGCAGTATCCTCTCATTGGATAAACACTGATTTATGGTTTCTTTTTTTAGAAGTTTTAATTTAAATTCCAGTTAGTTAACATACAGTGTAATATTAGTTTCAGGTGTACAGCATAGCTGTCCAACACTTCCATAGAGCACTCAGTGCTCATCACAACAAATGCACTATTTAATCCTTTTCACCTATTTCCCCTATTCCCCAACCCCTCCCCTGTGGTAACTATCAGTTTGTTCTCTGTAGTTAACAGTGTGTTTCTTTGTTTGCCTCCCTCTCTCTCTCTTTTTGTCTCCTTTGATTTTTTTGTTTTGTTTCTTAAATTCTGCATATGAGTGAAATCATATGGTGTTTGTCTTTCTCTGACTGACTTATTTTTACTTAGCACATCACTGTCTAGCTCCACTCATGTCACTGCAAATGGCAAGATTCTTTTTTTATGGTGGAATAATATTTCATTAAATATATATTCCATTATATAGATTCCAATATGTACAATATATTATTAATTAATGAATATTTTATATATACACACACACACATATACACTTGGGCTATTTCTGTAATTTGTCTATGGTAAATAATGCTGCTATAAACATAGTTGTATTTTTTTATTATTTTTTTTTTAAGATTTTATTTATTTGACAGAGAGAAACACAGCCAGAGAGGGAACACAAGCAGCAGGAGTGAGAGAGGGAGAAGCAGCTTCCCACTGAGCAGGGAGCCCGATGTGGGGCTCGATCCCAGGTCTCCAGGATCATGACCTGAGCCGAAGGCAGTCGCTTAACCAACTGAGCCATCCAGGCACCTGTATTTTTTTATTCTTTGGGTAAATACCTAGTAGTATGATTGCTAGATTGAAGGGAGTCCTATTTTTAACTTTTAACTTTTTTCAGCTGCATAGTGTTTTGCAGAGTGGCTGCATTAGTTTGCATTCCCACTAACAGTGCAAGAGAACTCTTCTTTCTCCACATCCTTGCCAACACCTGTTAACTCTTTTATTCTGATTTTAGCTATTCTGACTGGTGTGAGGCAATATCTCATTGTAGTTTTGATTTGTATTTCCTTAATGATAAGTGATGGTAAAGATCTTTTCATGTGTCTGTCGGCCATCTGTATGTCTTGTTTGGAAAAAAGTCTATGCTTGTCTTCCAGTCATTTTTAATTGGATTATTCACTTTTTGAGTATTGAATTTTGTAAGTTGCTTTTATATATATATATATATATATATTATATATAAATATATAATATTTATATATATTTTATATATAATATATAAATATATAAATACATATATATCTAATGATTTATTTCTTTTATATAGAAAGAGTTCAAGTGAAGGAAGGGGCAGAGGGAAAGAATCTTCAAGCAGACCCCTTTTGAGTGGGGAGCAGGCACAGGGCTGCATCTTAACGACCCATGAGATCATGATCTGAGCTGAAACTAGCTCAACCAACTGAGCTGCCCAGGAACTCCATATAAGTTCTTTATATATTCTTGATACTAACCCTTTATCAGATATGTCATTTGCAAATACTTTCCATTCTTTAGGTTGCTTTTTAGTATTATTGACTATTTCCTTCACTGGCAGAAGCTTTTTATTTTGATGAAGTCCCAATAGTTTATTTTTGCTTTTGTCCCCCCTTGCTTCAGGAGACATATCTAGAAAGAAGTTGCTACAGCTGCCTGTGTTCTCCTCCAGGATTTTTACAGTTTCAGGTCTCACATTTAATCCATATTTTAAAAGATTTTATTTACTTTTTTGTGAGAGTAAGGGAGAGAGAGAGAAAGCTCAAGCAGGGAGAGTGGCAGGCAGAGGGAGAAGCAAGCTCCCTGAAGAGCAAGGAGCCCAATGATAGATTCTAGGACCCTGGGATCATGACCTGAGCTGAAGGAAACTGACTGAGCTGAGCAACATGGGCATCACTCTTTAATTCATTTTGAATTTTTTGTATATGGTATAAGAAAGTAGTCCAATTTCATTCTTTTTAACGTTGCTGTCTAATTTTCCCAACAGTATTTATTGAAGAGACTGTCTTTTGTGCATTGGATATTCTTTCCTGCTTTTTGAAGATTAATTGACCATGTTGTTGTGGGTTCCCTTCTGGGTTTTCTATTCAGTTCCACTGATCTCTATGTCTACTTTTGTGTCTGTATCATATTGTTTTAATCACTAAAGGTTCATAATATAACTTAAAGTCCAAAACTGTGATGCCTCTACCTTAGCTTTTATTTTACAAAGTTGCTTTGGCTATTTGAGGTATTTTGTGGTTATATACATATTTTAGGATTGTTTGCTCTAGCTCTGTGAAAAATGGTATTTTGACAGGAATTGCATTAAATTCATAGATTGCTTTGGGTAGTATAGACATTTTAACAATATCTGTTCTTCCAATCAATGAGCATGGAATGTCTTTCCATTTTTTTGTATCATCTTCAATGTCTTTCATCAGTGTTTCATAGTTTTCAGAATATAGGTCTTTCACTTTTTTGGTTAGGTGTATTCTTAGGTATCTTATTGTTTTTGGTGCAATTGTAAATGGAGTTGGTTCTTTAATTTCTCCTTCTGCTATTTCATTATTGGTATACAGAACTGCAGCAGATTTCTGTACTTTGATCTTGTATACTGTAACTTTACTGAATTCATGCATCAGTTCTGGCAGGTTTTTTGTTTGTTTGTTTGTTTGTTTGTTTTTGTAGAACCTTTCAAGTTTCCCCACATAGAGTATCATGTCATCTGTAAATAGTGAAATTTTAACTTCTTCCTTACCAATTTGGATGCCTTTTATTTCTTTTTGTTTTATGGTTGCTGTAGCTAGCACTTCCAGTACTGTGTTAAATAATAAAGTGAGAGTGGACATCCCTGTCTTGTTCCTGACCATACAAAAAAGCACTCAGTTTTTTTCTCATTGAGGATGATATTAACTATGTTTTTTTCATATGTGGGATTTATTATATTGAGGTATGTCCTTTAAACCTACTTTGTTGAGAGTTTTTATCATGAGTGGATGTTGTACTTTGTCAAATGCTTTTTCTGCATCTATTGAAATGATTACATGATTACATGTTTCTTAGCAGATACATTCAGAGCATTCCAGCCTAAAACTGCAGAATACACATTATTTTCAAGTGCACGTGGAACATTATCCTGAATAGATAACATATAATATCACAAAACAGCCCTCAACAAATACAAAAAGATTGAAATCATGCCATACACCTTTTCTGAACACAACATGATGAAACTAAAAATCAATCACAATACATGGAGGCTAAACAAGATGCTATTAAACAATGAATGGATCAACTAGGAAATCAAAGAAGAAATTAAATAATTCATGGAAATAAATGAAAATGAACACAAAATTTTCCCAAACCTTTGGGATGCAGCAGAAATGGCCCTAAAAGGGAAGTATGTAACAATATGGGCCTACCTCAAAAAGCAAGAGAAATCTCAGATAGACAACTTAGCTTTCTTCCAAAAGGAACTAGAAAAAGAACAACAAATGAAGCTTAAAGCCAGCAGAAGGGAGGAAATAAAGATTAGAGAAGAAATAAATGATATAAAAACCAAAAAAAAATGAATAGATCATGTAACAAGGAGGTGGTTGTTTGAAAAAAATGAAAAACATTGATAAACCCTAACAAGACTTATTAAAAAGAGAAAAGACCCAAATAATTCAAATCAAAAATGATAGAGGAGAATTAACAATCAACACCACAGAAATACAAAAAAATATAAAAGAATACTATGAAAACTATATGCCAACAAATTGGACAACCTGGAAAAAAATGGATAAATCCCTATAAATATATAAACTATGAAAACTGAAACAGAAAGAAAAAGAAACTTTGAACAGACTAGTAACCAGGAAAGAAATTAAATCAATAATCAAAAGACTGAACAAATAAATGTCCAGGACCAGATGGCTTCACAGGTGAATTTTACCAAACATTAAAAAAGAGTTAACCCTTTTCTTCTCAAACTATTCAAAAAATAGAATAGGAAGGAAAACTTCCTCATTCTCTGAGGCCAGTATTACTCTGATATAAAAACCAGATAAAGAGTCCTCTAAAAAAAAAAAAAAAAAAAAAAAAAAAAAAAAAAAAAAAAAAAAAAAAAAAAAAAAAAAAAAAAAAAAAAAAAAAAAAAAAAAAAAAAAAAAAAAAAA
>PITA01000769.1:0-25469 GCA_004023965.1 Spilogale gracilis | reverse complement strand
TCAAGTGGGATTTAGTTCTTGGTTGCAAGTGTGGTTCAATATTTGCAAATCAGTCAGTGTGCTACACTACATTAATAAAAGAAAGAATAAGAACCATGTGATCTATGATTTCTTAAATCAGGCCTAAGATCCCGTAACTGGCCTTCTCATCTAAAATGGTAGGTTTACATGTGAAAAAGTGCTCAACATCACTAGGCATTAGGGAAATACAAATAAAAGCCACAGTGAGATACCACCTCACACCAGTCAGAACGGGTAAAATTAACAACTCAGGAAACAACAGGTGTTGGCAAGGATGTGGCGAAAGGGCAACCCTCTTACACTTTGGTGGGAATGCAAGCTGGTGCAGCCACTCTGGAAAGCAGTATGGAAGTTCTTCAAATAGTTGAAAATAGAGCTATCCTATGACCCAGCAATTGCACTACTGGGTATTTACCCCAGAGATACAAATGTAGTGATCCGAAGGGACACGTGCACCCGAAAGTTTATAGCAGCAATATCCACAATCACCAAACTATGAGGAAAGAACCTAGATGTCCTTCAACAGATGAATGGATAAAGAAGATGTGATATATAGATATACAATGGAATACAATGCAGCCATAAAAAAACTGAAATCTTGCCATTTGCAATGACGTGGATGGAACTAGAGAGTATTATGCTAAATGAAATGTCAGAGAAAGAAAATTATCATATGATCTCATTGATATGATGAATTTGAGAAACAAGACAGAAGATCATAGGGGAAAGGAGGGAAAAATGAAGAAAGATGAAACCAGAGAGGGAGACAAACCATAAGAGACTCTTAATCTCAGGAAACAAGTTGAGGGTTGCTGGAGCAGGAGGAGGAGTGGGAGGGATGGGGTAGCTGGGTGCTGGACATTGGGTAGGGTATGTGTTATGGTGAGAGCTGTGAATTGTGTTAAGACTTACGAATCATAGACTTTTACCCCTGAAACAAATAATACATTATATGTTAATAATAAATAATAAAATAAAATGGTAGGTTTATTCACATATATGCCTAAATATGGACAAGTCCATTGATCAGATTCTCCACCCAAGATACAAATGATGTGTTCCATTCTGTAGTATCTGTTGATTAGTTAGTTTTCTTTAATATGCATATATTTTCCTTGAACTTGTCCTTTTGTATACATAGAGAGGAGTTAAAACTTTTTTGTGGAATTTTGCAAAAACTAAGTGTTTTTAGGTTGCAAACAATGTGGAAAATTCTCTCCTAACTGAAACTCATGGCATCTGTGATTCTGTCTTCATAAATCAGTTGAGAGTTCAATTCCTTATATTGTTATACTGTAGGTTTATTTTTAATTAGACAGTATTTCATATTCACATCTTAGTCTTAGATATTTTGCTTAAAGTGATCTGTGTCCAGTAGTTCTTTTTTTTTAATATTTTATTTATTTATTTGACAGAAGAAACACAGCGAAAGAGGGAACACAAGCAGGGGAGTGAGAGAGGAAGAAGCAGGCTTCCCACCAAGCAGGGAGCCTGATGCAGGGCTCGATCCCAGGTCTCCAGGATCATGACCTGAGCCAGACAGTCACTTAACCAACTGAGCCACCCAGATGCCCCTGTGTCCAGTAGTTCTTAATAGTATCTCAATAAATTTGGCAGGCTTTGCACCATTGCCCCAAATATTGACAATGTATCTGAATAGATCAAGAAGGTAAACACAATACTGTAGATCATTCTTAGAAACCTACTCCATTCCTCCCTCATGCTCTTCTCAGAATCACTGCTAATGGAGCATGATTCCCTCATTTTATTTTTGAATTTTGAATCAATAGCAGCAATTCACTTCATAACCACACAAATTAGCTATGGTGGTACTACCATTTTTCCCTACAAATTCTACCAGGCCATACTGTGTTATATACAAACACAGAGTCTAATGTTTACTTTGAGAAGAAGGTTACAAAGGATAAAGTTTACAAAGAATAAACACAACTCTCTGAAAACCCATTACTGGTCTTCCTCCTCCTTCTCTGTGTACGATGATTCCCTTGGAATGATCTCTATCACACATGCTAGCTTTCTGAAACCCTAATGCCACTAAAGCTCACTTAAATGCCACTGCTTCCAGGAAGTCTTCCTTAAAGTGATCTAACAATCCTCCAATGTTCACAGTGATGTTTATATATATTTTTTGTTTTTTAATTATTCATTCCACAAGTATTTATTAAGTACCTAATACAAGAAGACATAGACTAATGGGTGAATAAAAATCGGTAAAGAAAACAGACACAGATTCTGTCTTACAAATTAGATTGATGATTTAAGGGAAACAAGTAGGGATCATGTAATAATAAAAATGTGTGTTCCCGTGTCTGTATGTGTACATGCGGTTATGGGGGTTAATTACAGAAAGTATTCCAGAAAGGTTCCTAGAGGAGGTGGCATTTAAGCTGAGACCTGAAGAATACAAAGGATATGGCCAAGACTAGGGGTGGGAGAATGGAGCTAGATGAGGCTGGATGAAGAACAGCAGCGAAGGCTCTAGAGAATAAAGAGCTTCACATGTTTGCGACCCTGAAGTTCAGAATATTTGCAGGGGAGGCTTAGTTAAGAGCCAGATATGGCACAGAGTTTAATTTTAACTCAAAAAATTGCTATATAGAAAACCATTGCAAAATCTTAAGGGATTTCATGCAATCTCACAATGAATATCTTTTATCTTTTGAAGCTTGCATGGTTTTCACTTGATTATTCACCTTAGTTTCTTTTCTAAGTGGCAGAAAAAGGCTTGTCCTCAAGCTTGATGCTTACCTACTTGGGTTTTTGTATGGTATCTGATAGAAAGTAGATGCTTATTAAATAGTTGTTGAATTATATTAAAAGGAACTAATTTAACTACTTACTTTTCTCAGGCTCATCAACTGTTAGCTTATATATTAGTTATCCAGTACTACATATCAAATTCCCCAGAACTTGGTGGCTAAGTAAATAATCATTAATTATCGCACACATGTCTCACAGTTTTGATAGCTCAGGATTTGGAGAGCAGCTTGGTTGCAAAGTTCGGACATAGGGTTTTTCATGAGCATGCAATTCACTAAACTGCAGTGATCTGAAGGCTTGATTGAGGTTGGAGTACCCCACTTGTGAGATGGCCCACTTGCAGGACTGGAAAATTGGTGCTGGTTGTCTACAAAAGTCTCAGTTCCCTTCCACATGAACCTTGGGGCTGCTTAGGTGTTCTCATGTCATGGTGGCTGGCTTCCCTAAAGGAGTGATTCTAGAGACCAAGGTGGAAGCTGCAGCACTTTTTATGACGTAGCCCCAACTCAGTTAGTGGACAATCACAAGACCATGGACACTAAGAAGCAAGGCTCACTGAGGGCCACCTTGAAGGTTGGTCACTACTGGCTGCAAGTATTTCAATCCAAATGTGTTTACCACAGATTGGTTAGGAGTCTTCATATGTTGTTTTCTCTCTACTAAGTCTGGCGTGCTCCAGCAGGGCTGCAGGTGAAGTTGACTTCTCTATTGCCCAGATAATCTGGAGATTCTAATCCAGATGCTATAGTCTGTGCAGAAACCCACCTCTGGCTGCTGACTACAGTCTGATGTCTCTTCTGCTCTCAGCTCCATTTCTTTTTTGCCATCATGGGAACCAGATGGTAAACCTCTCAGGAGTACTGGTGGTTTTTAAAGCCTATTTACAAGATTACATGAGACAGCATGTCTTTAATTTGCTATTTAGCTGAAGAGTAATATGTTACTCTATTTGGAAAATGGTATTGTCAAGGTACTGGGGAAAGAGATAGGAAATTAGGATTTCTAGGATCAATTTCCTAACTGACTTATAAGTTGCTGTGTATCCTTCAGCAAAGCACCTGATGTGCTTATGTGTAAGGTAGGGATAGGAAGAATAAATCCCTACTTCAAGGGAATGCATCATAGTCAAATTCATATTAAAAGGCTTTGAAAAAAATCTCGCAAGAAAACTACTATGAAATGCAAATTATTATGGTGTAAAGCTTTTTGGGATAGAAGGGCCTATGTGCCTGAGAAATATCACTCTATTTTATTTGCCTTCAGATATTTTAATTTCAAAAAGTATCTCATTTTCTTGAATTGCGACAGGGGAAAGGGCAAGCTCAGATTCCACTTTGTAAAGATACATTGTTTTGGTAGTTGTGTTTCTTATAACCCTAAAAGGGTTCCATCATTCTCATATGGAACTCACCTCTATAAGCAAATAACACTGCTCAAAGATGATAATTGCCTTTAGTGCTAACAATAAAAGATATATCACACTATACCCACATTTTTTTTTACTGCATAAAGTGTGATTTTAATAATAATGGAAGTCTGAGGGAGGATGAAGGAAGAGGAAAGTTAAACTATAAACTTATGGCATAATTATGCCATATAATAGTGCATATGATATAGTTGCATATGATAGTGTATAACAGTGTATAATATATGTATATGTACATATATTATACATATATGTGTATATGAATACATGTTAATGTATATAATATATATTACATATATGTAATTTAGTGTGGATCTAATATGAATTGCTTGTTTTGCATTTAGTATCTGGTATATTTAGGTTCTTGAAAATTATCTGGGTGTTATCTCATCTTAGGAAAGGAGAGGGAGAAAGATACAAATTATAGATAATATGGAAGTTTTACAAAGGACTCATTATAGGAAACATTGACAGTATATGATAGGCACATATGATCAAAGTACACAGTTTGCAAAATTAAGAGTAGTTGGATTATTTTAGAGTTCTCTCTCTTCCCCAACATGTTTCCTTTTACTAATCAGTTATGCTGCTACTTTTTACTTTTAGAAATCCATTAATCTCATGCTGTTTCTCTATCAAAATCTCTTCTTGACAATGAAGTGGAAATTTCTTCTCATGAGAAGCAAAAGTGAAAGGAAGCACTAAAAATATGACCTCATCTCAGGGAATCTGTAACTTGAACAAGAATGAAGGTGCATAGTAGAAGTTGACAAATGACCTTAAAGTGTCTCCTAGTGACAAGGAGACTTCACCCACAAGTATATGATTGGCTCCGCCCACAGCAAATACAATACCAATTTGGAATCCCATGGGAAGAGTGGGATATGGTGAAAAGGAAGTAAGGCAGAGGAAAAGTAGGACAAGAGCCAGAGATATGGCACCTCAAGTAAATCTCTGTAGCACCGTGTATTATTCTTGTACTCTCGTCACATCAAATATGTAGGCATTATTTCTCTTTATCCAGGGGGAAACATCTTTGTTAACAGAAAAAAAATGTGCATAACAAATCATTCCAAGAACTAATACTTAAAAAAATAAACATTTATTATTTTTCATGGTCTTGCGGATTGACTAGGTGTTTCTTCTGGTCTGGGTCAAGTTGTTTGGCGTAGAATAATTTAGGGTTGCCTTAAGAACGTAGTTGGTGGCTGGCAGTGGTTGGTCTTAGGGTGCTTCACCTGCCTGATGACTGGGTTGATGTTACGTGGGCAAAGGTCATGTATATTTCATCACCCACCAGGCTAGCCCAAGTTCATTTTTATGGAGTTGGAAGTGTTCCCAGCAGTAACAACAGGCAAGGCCCAAATGCACAAGCCTTTGCTGACAACTCATTCACCCATAGGCCATTGCACAAAGTAAGCCAAACCTAAGCCTGGCATCAAAGGACTGAGAAATTAACTTGACTTTTTGATGAGAAGAGTTTGAAAGAATAGGTGGCCATTTTTTTTTTTTTTTCTGCCAGAGACCACAAATTCTATCATTACGTTTGGAGTCTGTCCTTTCTTATTGGTCTCCCAATATTAAAAACACGTTCTGTCTGTCTCCAGTGGATATGCAGTAGTAGAGTGCTCTCCTTTTGTCCTCCCTAATAAAATATTTTCTTGATAAAGGGTATGAAATTTTGTTTATATTAAGGTGGTAATCATCCTCTTCCTAGGAATCTATCATTTTAACTTGGAAAAAATATATTGAGCCTAATGTCATCATCATATGAACAGAATCCTGAATTTCTACAGACCAATTTGGAGAGAGAGATTTTAGGGTAAAGCTAGGAATTCCTTTTTTTTTATTTTTAAGATTTTATTTATTTATTTGACAGAGAAAGCGATCACAAGAAGGCAGAGAGGCAGGCAGAGAGAGCAGAGGAAGCAGGTTCCCTGCTGAGCAGAGAGCCTGATGCCAGCCTCAATCCTAGGACACTGAAATTATGACCTGAGCCGAAAGCAGAGGCTTTAACCCACTGAGCCACCCAGGCACCCTAGGAATTCCTTTTGATTCTGAAATATTACCATACATGCCAAGTGGTAACAAATAGTCTTTTAAAAGAGTCACTATTTCTCTAGAGAAGCCAGATTCAGCCTGTCCTTTAAGATGTTGGGTTTTTTTAAAATATTTTATTTATTTTTTTGACAGAGAGAAACGGAGCTAGAGAGGGAACACAAGTAGGGGGAGTGAGAGAGGGAGAAGCAGGCTTCCCGTGGAGCAGGGAGCCCGACATGGGGCTCGATCCCAGAACTCCAAGATGATGACCTGAGCCAAACGCAGATGCTTAAGGACTGATCCACCCAGGTGCCCCTCAGCCTGTTCTTTAAAAGCAGTGCTAACACAGAAAGCCACCATCTATTGGAAATAAAGTACTATATAGTTCCATTGTCATTTTACCATGTATTCCATGTGTTTTCCTTGTCTATCTGTGCTTTTCCTGATATGGTCTACAGGTCTGCAATCTCAGATACGTCCAGCCTTCCATACATTCATTTATCCATCCATTCAACTAGTATTTATGCAGCATGTGCTATGTGACTGTTGGGTATACGTCAGGGAAGATAATGGACAATGTCACTGCCAGCATGGAGCTCACCTTCTAGTGGGCATGCTGGCTCTTTTCCTTTTGTTTTTCTAGACTCACTTCCATCCTTCTCCACTCTTCTCTGTGCTCCAGACTGTATCAACATGCTTCCGGGGAGCTTGGGTGCCTCAGTCGTTAAGCATCTGACTTCGGCTCAGGTCATGATCCCGTAGTCCTGGGTTCAAGCCCCACATCGGGCTCCCTGCTCAGTGGGAAGCCTGCTTCTCCCTCTCTCACTCCCCCTGCTTGTGTTCCCTCTCTCGCTGTGTTTCTCTCTGTCAAAACAAAACAAAACAAAACAAAACAAACAATCAAAAAAACACATTTCCTTGCCCTTTTGGCTTTTAGAGGAGTTTAAACAGTGAGAGGCATCAGCCATAGAACAAAGGGTATAAAGAATGACATGGCATTACCCCCAGGGCTCAATTTTTGTTGGATTGCCATAGTTTGGCTGCCCCTTTCTACTAAAGTTTCAGAGACAGTATTTTCCATTTTAGAGACAAGGTAGATACAATTATCATAATAAACCACAGTTATCCATAAGAGTGGTAATCAGAGTGTTGGGCCCATAAAGAGCTGTTGTGATAGTTAATTGATGATAGAGTCCTGAAGACATAAAAAAATGAATAGCCTTCTAAAATGCTGCTTGACACAAGTAGAAGCAGACATTTTCTAAGAATGGTACAAAGAAACCAAACTGGAGCCACTGTCATGGAGATCCTGTCTTTACCAAAGGAGATAAGCTAGTTAACTAATCCAGATTTCTTGAGGGTAAGACCTTATCACTCTGGGGAAGACACAGTAATGTGGCCACACCATACACACTGTGCACATTTCCCTAAACCTTCCCCCAAAGTGTTCAGGGTCATTTCCAGAGTCATAGGGATCTCGAAAAAAGGTAAATGCTTAGACTTTCTTGTTGATATTACATAGTATCTTTGACCTTATAGCAAAGACCTAAATTACTACTCTGGCCCCCTGCCTGCAGGGGCTTTCGGAGATCAGATGATAACTGGAAACATAGATGAATCTATCTCACAGCCTCTCCGATGGGATCGAGGGTCCATCTCTTGTTTTGTTCCAGATACAATCTGTATTATAAGAATAGATACACTAAGTAATTAGAAGAATCCACACCATGGTTCCCTGAGGCAGGCAGAGAGAGCATCTTTTATATTAAGAAAAGGCATGAAGAAGTCTCTAGAAATGCCCTTCCCAAGACAGATTTTGCCCCTCCCCAAAGCTACATGGGGTCCCTGGAAGAATGGTAAATTAGTACTTTTATCAAAGCACTGAAAGATGCTGAAGTCTTGATTTCCATATCATCCTTATTTAATTCACACATTTTTGGTCAGTAAAAAAGCTAAATGGTTCAATGAAAATAACAAATCATTGTAGACAGAACCAGGTCATGCTGTAACTCACAATTATAAATCCAAATGTGGTATCTTGACTGAAACAAATAAACAGAAACTTTTGGCATCTGGTATACAATTACTGGCCTAGAAAAAAGGGGTTTTTTTCTTCATTCCTATCAAAGATAATCAGAAATTGTCTTCAACTGGCAAGGACAGCAGTATACCTCTACCTTCTTGCCTCTGGGCTGTGATAGCTCTCCTACTCCTTTATTATATAATCTAGAGGGAATTTGGTGATCCTTTTTTATTTTTCCTCCTCAGCTTTAGTGGGGAATGATTGATAAATAAAAACCATATATATTTAAGATGTACAATATGATGTTTTGATGCATCTGTATACATGGAGAAATAGTTAACATGTCTATCATCTTTTTTATTTATAATTTATGTGTGGTGAGAATACTTAAGATCTACTTTGTTAGGGCTAATATCCAAGATCTATAAAGAACTACTCAAACTCAATATCCAAAAAGAAGATAAACACAGAAAAAAATGGGCAGGGGACATGAAGAGGCACTTCTCCATAGAAGATATACAAATGGCTAACAGACACATGAAAAAATGTTCACCATCACTAGGTATCAGGGAAATTCAGATCAAAACCACACTGAAATACCACCTTACACCAGTCAGAATGGCCAAACTTAACAAGACAGGAAACAGCAAGTGTTGGAGAGGCTACAGAGAAAGGGGAACCATCTTGCACTATTGGTGGGAATGCAAGTTGATGCAGCCTTTTTGGAAAACAGTGTGGAGATTCCTTAAAAAATTAAAAATAGAGCTACCCTATGACCCTGCAATTGCACTATTGGGTATTTACCCCAAAGATAAAGATGTAGTGAAAATAAGGGCCATATGTACCCCAATGTTCATTGGAGCAATGGCCACAATCGCCAAACTGTGGAAAGAGCCAAGGTGCCCTTCGACACATGAATGGATAAAGAAGATGTGGTACATATATACAATGGAATACTATGCCTCCATCAGAAAGGATGAATACCAAACTTTTGTAGCAACATGGACTGGACTGGAAGAGATTATGCTGAGTGAAATAGGTCAAGAAGAGAAAGTCAAGTATCACATGGTTTCACTTACTTGCAGTGCATAAGGAGTAATATAGAAGACAGTAGGAGAAGGAAAGGAAATGGGAAGCAGGGTAATTTGGGGAGAGAAATGAAACATGAGAGACTTTGGACTCAGAAACAAACTGAGGGAGTTGGAGGGAAGGGGTTGGGGGGATGAAAGAGCCTGGTGGTGAGTACTGGGGGCACCTATTGCATGGAGCACTGGGTGTGGGGCATAAACAATGAATCTTGGAACGCTGAAAAAATAAAATAAATCTAAAGTAAAAAAAGATCTACTTTGTTAGCAAGTTTCAAGGAATTAATAAGCTCTTATTAGATATAGTCACCATATTATACATTAGGTCTAGAACTGATTCATCTTATAACTAGAAGTATGCTTTTTGACCAATGTGTTCCCATTTTCCCCACCCTCTAGTTCCAAGAGAACCACTCCTCTACCCTCTGTTTCTATGAGATTCTACATATAGGTATGGTCATGCAGTATTTGTCTTTCTGTGTCTGGCTTATTTCACTCACATGATGTCCTCCAGGTTATTCAGTGTTGTCACAAATGGCAGGATTTCCTTCTTTATATTTTTTATTTTTATTTATTTTTATTTTACCTATTTGTTTGACAGAGAGAAACACTGCTAGGGAGGACACACAAGCAGAGGCAGTAAGAGAGGGAGAAGCAGGCTTCCCACTGAGCAGGGAGCCCGATGCAGGGCTTGATTGGGATTCTGGGATCATGACCTGAGCCTAAGGCAGATGCTCAATGACTGAGTCACCCAGGAGCCCGGATTTCCTTCTTTTTAAAGACTGAGTAATATTTTGTTGTATATGTGTATGTATGTATGTATATACAACAAAATAAATATATATTTATGTTTTTATTAATTCATTTACCAACAGAAACATAGGCTGTTTCCACATCTTAGTTATTGTGGATAGTGCTTCAGTGAACATGGGAGTTCAGATATCTCTTCAAGATGGCTCTTTTATTTCCTTTAATTAGATACCCAGAAGTGACATTGGTAGAGTTCTATTTTTATTTTTTTTTTAAGATTTTTATTTATTTGACAGAGAAACACAGCCAGAGAGGGAACACAAGCAGGGGGAGTGAGAGAGGGAGGAGCAGGCTTCCCACCGAGCAGGGAGCCGGATGTGGGACTCGATCCCAGGTCTCCGGGATCATGACCTGAGCTGAAGGCAGTCACCCAACCAACTGAGCCACCCAGGCACCCTATTTTTAATTTTTAAAGAAGCCTCCTTATTGTTTTTCATAATGGCTGTATCAATTTATATTCCTAAAAACAGTGTATAAGGGGGAGCTTGGTAATCTTCATAGCATAGACACATGGTCCATTATGTTAATGATATGAAGTTAATTGGACTGGGTAGGCAAGAATTAGCAAGCACCCTTGGTAACTTAGTAAGCTTTTTGCATATCAGAGAGTGACAATAATACTTGAGAGATTTCAGGGGCTCATTGCATTGGTGAAATTTCTAAGCCTCTAGGAATCTGATGCAGTCTGTGTATCACTTTTTCTTTTTTTTAATTTATTTATTTGACAGAGAGAAACATAGCCAGAGAGGGAACACAAGCAGGGGGAGTGAGAGAGGGAGAAGCAGGCTTCCCGCCGAGCAGGGAGCCCGATGTGGGACTCGATCCCTGGTCTCCAGGATCATGACCTGAGCAGAAGGCAGTCGCTGAACCAACTGAGCCACCCAGGCGTCCCTGTGTATCACCTTTAAACAGAGAAACAAGTGTTCCATCTTCACTGTCCATCACAAAGAAAGAAACACATTTGTGTTGGTCTGACCCACATTCTATATAATCTTCAAGGCTTTCAGTTCCAAGTGGAATTCAGAGCAAAACCAAAAATGGCTTTGAAGAAGGTATATAGACTGTGATATTAGTTTTCCTGCCACTTGGTTCTTAAAACTAAGCAGGATCTGTGGTAAGGGGAAGTGTCTGTGGCATGCATAGATAATGAATGGTGCCTCTAGGAAACACTCTTAAGAGAATCATCAAGTAGATGGCTACACTCTTAGAGACAGATGAAGCTTCTCACTGCCAATGAATATTCCCCACTGTAAGAGCAAAGTTTGATTTTATGTGTTGGGCCAAGTGGAAATTACTGTCTTCATATAGGAGAGTTGGAGTATCAGTGATCTTAACTAGTTGAGTTACTCATTGCCAAAACTTGAAAGAAATGGAAATACCATGGAAGACCAAACCTTGAAAGATCTCAAAAGCTAATGCAAACATCATAAGCAGGAGTTTCAGATTCTCATGGTATCAGCTCTTACTGTTTTACTCTTTTATTGTACACTATGGCTTCATCAGGAGTTCCTAATTATAAGGGAGGAAGGAAATGCCAGACTTGTTATAAAAAGAATCTTCAGAATATGCTGGCACTAGCTAGAAGTAAATGCAACTCTACCTAAGGGTGACCCTATAATACAGCAGTGGAGGAAAATTCTCCCAGTGGGCAGGACTTTGGGGACAATCTCTCGTTTTCCCACTTCATGAAGACTTGGTCTAAAGTATGTATGTATCTACACTACTTTGGAGGTGGTGACTATGAATTTTCCCCATGGTTAGCAGCTTAGAAATAGATGGAAAGATTAATGGTAAGGAGATCTGGAGTAGGTGAACAAATCTCTCAAGAGAGGCAGAGATTGTGCAGGTATGCAGGGCGCAAATGTCAACCCATTTTTATGCACTGTAGGAAAGGCCAAGTATAATTAAGTGGAGTAGATATTATAAGTAAATAATAAGACTGAGCCCTGTGGCATTGTCATATTTAGAAATCTGGGAAATAAGAAGAACCACAAAACATTAACTATCACTCTGGTCACCTTATATCTGATTGCTAAAGAAATTATTTAAAAACATACCTGATTAAACTACTTTCCTGTTTAAATCTGCCTTTAGCTACTTTCCATAAGACAAAGTCCAAGCTCCCTATTATGTCATGCAAAGTATATATTGCACTTATTTCCTATGTATATCTGTAAATCTGTGAATTAGATTTAATTCATAGTGTTTGATGTATGGTGGGACCTCATTAAATTCCTGATCAGAGTTATCTGTAAGATTTGGATGGTGCTACTCAGTTGCTGAATTAATGTTGTGTTGGTTATATAAACTTCTAAAGGACTATTTCTTGTCTCTATAAGCAGACTGGAATTTCTAGAGTGTAATTGTTAGCATTATGCATCAATTTGACTGAACCACAAGGTACCCAGGTATTGTGTCAAACATTGTTCTGCTTGTGGCTGTGAGGGGGTTTGTGGATGAGATTAACATTTAGATCAGTAAACAGAGTAAAACAGATTGTTGTCCCAAATGTGGGTGGGCCTCACATAATCAGTTGAAGGCATGACTAGAACAAAAAGGTTGATGGACATTCCCCCGGAGTAAGAGAGAATTCTTTCTGCCAGATTGCCTTCAAGCTGGGGCATTGAATTTTTTTCTACTTTCAGACTTGAGCCAAAACCTTGGCTCTTCCTGAGTCTTAAGCCTGCTGGCCTTGAGACAGGAACTACATGATTGATTCTCCTGGATCATCAACTTGTTGACTCGCCCTACAGTCTTGGGATTTATCCACCTCCACAATTTCATGAGCCAATTCCTTATAAGAAATATATTTATATATTTCTCTTACTGGTTCTATACTTATTTACTGAAGGGATAAACTGTAATAACAACAACAGCCAAGAGTCACCAATTCAAATTTTTCTTTTCTATATATAAATACCTAGTTTGAGTGATTCACTTGCTGATCTGTCATTACTCTCATCCTTATTTTTCAATCCCTCATTATTTAATTAATATTTCTGTGATCTTGGAACATTGATAAATATAATAAAAATAGCTAATAAATTTTTTTAAGATTACCAATATATCCCACTGTTCAATCTAAAAGCTATACACATTGGTTTATTTATTCCTGACAGTAATTATATGCAGTAAATATTAATGTTATCCTGGAAAAAAGCAAATATAATTTGTGAGACATCTCCTTTATGACGATTCCTATGCTATGCATTTTATATAAATTATTACATTAAAATTTTGCTGTAAACCCACAGGTTACAGATGTAACCCTGTCATTCAGTAATTTTAATAATCTATTCATGTTCAACAATGTGGGAGATGTCAGTCTGAAACTCACGTGTCCATGTAAATCCAAGACTCTTTCCCTCCAGTGTTGTAACGGGGTTAAGGATAAGAGCTGACTCACAGTAGAAAAATGCATCTTCTTTTCAAGTAAGTAAGCACTAGGGAGCTTAGTCTTTAGAGATCATGACTACACATTTTAGGTCTATTTTAAGGTCTGTCTAGGTAGAACATTGTGAGCTTGTCTGAGGTTCTGTACACTAAAAGTACTGAGTGAGTGCTTATCCGGAGGCATTGGTAAATAAAGTCTGGGAAACAGTGATTTTCACAAGCAATAGCCTTAAAAATTCAAAAGAAAATGGGAATTGAGTTACAACCAACATGAATCTAAAGCATGTGCGAAAAAGAAACACATGTTCAAACCTGAAAATCTGCCACTCCAGGAGATCCTCCCTTAGCTTTTCTCTCTCTCTTCCAAGTATATTCTGGGTTTATTTATTGCTTCTGAACTACAACAGAGGGTCTCCCAGCTCTAAGTTGAGTCACAATCCTTAATAACATAGTGACATGTCTATTGGATTACATTTCATCAACGTACAATTCCATCCATTGTGTACTTTGTCCAATCCTCCAATATATCCTATGATGTGTTTTTCTATCTAATTATGTTTCCAAATATTAGCAGAGATAGAACTGTCTACATCCGACGACAAGCTCTCATAATATTATGAGTCCTTTTAAAAGAAACAGCCCTGAGCATTTTGCCCTAAGGCATTTTCATTGTGCATTGCCTGCTCAAGGGCCACATGACTTTTGTAGATGGAACATATTCACTGTCCAGTAACGGCCATACATTCACTAGTTGCCACCTGGATTCTAGTTTAAAGAACATATTCCTGTTCCTTCTCCTTCTGAGTTAGAAGGTTCTGTAGATGCATCCGAGGATTGGACCAGTCACTGCACATTTTTTCCCCTGTGTCTAGGCTTTCAAACTAGATTTAGTGACCCCGCCATTTACCTTGTTCTATTAGAAAATAATTTCTAAATAGAACCCCAATTTTTTATTCTTTTAAAGTTCTTTTAAAGAATAGAGGTTTGCCTTGAATTATTTCACAGCACTTTAAATTGTTCAATATGTAAAATTAAGCTGACATAGAATATAAGACCCTGAAGCCATTGTTTCTTAGAGATATTTAAGTGTTGTGTATGAGGGTAATAATAATGGTTGGTATGAGCTTATGTGAAGATCTCAAAATATGTTTACATTTCTTTTACGAATACTATCCCAATTTTGCTGAATTACTATATTTTGCTACTCGTTTTTGAATCTACTTGACGCACATTTAAGTGATTACATATCCATTATTAAAATGTAGAATAGTCAAATTTGGCATAGTTCTGGAGATCTGAAGACATACATATTCATTCTCCTATAAAGAAACAAATCTGAAAATTCCTCCTCCTCTTTTCTGGGGGCAAGTATAGAGAAGTCTGGAGAAATCTTCTGAAGCTAATAACCATTTCCGTCTAATGGTCATACTATTTGATGAAGGTGAACAATAATTCTGGGTTTTCACTTATTTTCATGGCATCTACACAAACTTTGCATTTTTATACAATGCATGATTATGGTTAGAATGTTTTCAAAACTTTTCTTGAAGAGAAAAAATATCAATATAACTCTAGTATCATGAATATGGTATAAGCCTAAGATTATGAATAAATTATTTTCAAATAATATGCCACCTGATTCCAACTTGAATTTGACCATTTTTTAAACAAAATATTACAAAGTCAGGGGTGGATTCTTGGTCTTTCCTTCAAACAACTGTTAATATGAATATTTAGAATCTGAATTCCAGAATAGATTTTGAGGAGTAGAGAGGGCTTTGGGGGAAAGCTTTAACCGTGCAGCAAACGATCTCTTTCTTATCTACAGCTTCTTGTAATGCCCATAAAGTATAGAATGATGTGAGCCTACTGTTTGTATACACAGATAGTTGTAGGAAAATTGAAAGGCAGGTTTGAATTAGTCAAAGAATAAACACACATGCTACTCATTCATTTCAATAAACTGAGGTGATGACGAAAAAGGATTGTAGCTGAAAATATTAAGAGTAAATTGGGGCACAAATATTTCTTAAGAAGAGGGGAATGGCTATACTAATGTAAAAGAACTATCTGTCTAGACGTAGGGCCGGGAGCACAGAAAAAATAAGTGGAACCATCCCACAAGCAAGGACTCCAGAACTGCAACTATACACATGGGTCTAAGAGTTAAGTTTGCACCATTCATCAGATTATAAACTGATGACATGACAATCTCTATCAAGACACCAGAGTGGACACCCTTCCTAACTTCTTTTACTCTAGGTTGAAATCTCGTTGGTGATGCCGCAGTTTGCTCACTCTCTCATCTACAAGATTAGAGGTGAGATCTCTTGGCACTTGCTATATTAACCATGACCTGTGGGGGGGGGCAAAGTATGGAAAGCAAAATTTTATTTTCCTAAGACAAAGCCCAGGAACACGAGGTATCCATGCCCTTTTCCTGCCTGTCTTTTTCATCTCTCTTGAAAACATTGGTTTCCTGGTAAATGGATATGAAATATATTAATTGGCGTCCTGGCAGGAAGCAGATGGCATAGTCAAACCATTGATTTGAAGAAATTTGAGTAAAAAGATTATTTAAAGGGGTTTTGACATAATTCAGGAAAAACAATATGAGAACGCAGAGTACCCTGGAGCTCATGACAACCGTCACGGGCAAAAGGTTGTGGAAGTTCAAGGGATTTGGAGAAAGGTCACTGTTAGGACAAGAGCCTGGTTGAGGAAGGCAGCCAGACCTCAGTCACCTAGCAGAGAGGAAGCTGGCCTCAGGTCCTCTCACTCACTTTAGCCTTTTGTTGGCCAAAACCCACACAATGACAGAGGGTAAGAGATCCTTTGAAATAATCCACAAGGCTTATCCGTCAGAGGCCAGAGCAGAGTGGAAAAGGAAACACTAATGATCTTCAGGAGCAAAAATGTTCTCTAAGACATAAAAACAAAATAAACAAACTTTAAAAAAAATATTTTATTTAAGGGGCGCCTGGGTGGCTCAGTTCGTTAAGTGACTGCCTTCGGCTCAGGTCATGATTCCAGAGACCTGGGATCAAGTCCCACATCAGGCTCCCTGCTGGGCAGGAAGCCTGCTTCTCCCTTCCCACTCCCCCTGCTTGTGTTCCCTCTCTGGGTATGTTTCTCTCTGCCAAATAAATAAAATATTTAAAAAAATTATTTTATTTATTTATTTGACAGAGAGAGAGAGACAGAGAGAGAGCATGAGATGGGAGAAAGTCAGAGGGAGAAGCAGACTCCCCACACAGCTGGGAGCCCAATGTGGGACTCGATCTCAAGAATTCCAGGATCATGACCTGAGCTGAAGGCCGTGGCTTAACCGACTGAGCCACCTAGGTTCCCCAAATGAAGAAACTTTTAAGGTACCTTCACATCTGCTTTGGAACTAAACTATCTGAGACAGACAATAATATTAGTAATTTTTCTTTAGATTTTTGAAATTCCATTCCCATCGTTCACGATGTTCAAGACAGGGCCAATATATAGAAAGAATTTATGGGACTGACCCACAATGTTTAAGGAGAAGTTGGGGTAAAATAGGGGAAAGTGTAGATTTAGAAGCCAACTGCACGGATCTCAACAGTGGAGGAAGTACTCGTCTGCTCAGGGTAGAATTCTCCGGAATGTGGCCTAGGTTTGAGGCTTGACCTCTGTCTGACTTCATCAGCCTCTTCTTCTCTTATCACCCAATGTAAGGATTTATTTAGTGTTTTCTGAAATTTTAGCACCTAGCCAATTCATATGAATTTTTCTTTCCAATTAGTTCTCTGTAGAGAACCTGGTGGTATGTATGAATCTCCACAATCTTCAATCCATCTTTCCTCCTTTCTCTGACTATTACTTGGCAAAAACTTCTGGTCTGAGCTGCATGGAGGAGTGGCTTTATCAGAGGAGACAGAGTGAGCCCCGCAGCAGTTGCTTTCTCTACCCGCAGAGATGTTTTTGAGCTGATCATATCAGGGACATTGCTCTAAGGGAGGCAGGGTGGGGAAGGTAAGGGGGGCAGAGAGGCAAACATTGCACAGACATCTAATACAGTCTTGAAGAGAGATATGTACAGTGAACATCCAGCATATATGGAAAACATAATTTATGAAAAAGCATTCTGGGGACTCTCTGTAAGCTATGACAATCTTTAAGCAAATAAATTCAATTCAACAACATGTTTGCATATGGTAGTATGAATTTTCCCTCAGTGAATTGTTAGGTGTTGTGGAGGGGAAAATGTCGATAGTACATGGTCTGTGCATCAAGGACCTTTCCTGGTTAAGATGACATGAAAATCCATTAAGTGATGAATTACAGACTGTGTTGCATTGCATTTAAGTGCCCAGTGAGTAGTACTGGCATTAAGTATTGAAAGAGAACTCTATAGAACAAGAAAGCTTAGAAAGATGAAGGTTAGACCATAAGTTTAGCAACAGGGATTGCAAAGATTGTAAGAGGAGATGGTTTTCCAAAGGAAGTGTAAGCATCTACCCCTTACAAACCAGGGTGATAAAGAATTAGATCAGCAGCAGAATTGGCAAGAATAACAAGATTCCTGACCTCCAAAATCTTCCCTATCTATAATGCTCATGGATTTCCATCTGCCTCAGCACAGATAAGAATATGAATTCTTTCTCAGTGTGATTTTATTTATCTTATATGTGTCATGATTTATAGTGCCTAAGCAATATGAAACTCTGGCAATTTGGGGTTCACTTGGGGGTAAATCTAGAATGCTTGTATTAAATCTGTTGCTGTATTTGTGCATTGTATGTATAAAATATTGTATTTCTAAATATGAATATCCACATACACAAATATGAATATATTTATAGTATTATCAAGTGTTTCTGAGCCTGCGGTATTATGAATAATGTACTGTTAGACATATAAATACCCCCAGGTTTTAAAAGCCTAGTAAATGCTATATAATCATTCTAAACATTTAGGAAACTTTCAGTTCCCTCTGCTTTGTTAACTCTTCATCCATATTCATTTCTCATAAAAACATAGTATGTTTTACCTGGTTGGACTTATAATTTCTCTCCTTGTGCTACATTATTTAATTCCATATCAGAATTGCTTGGTTTGGCAAGATCTTGAAGCATCCAGGAAGTTAAAGTCATACAGAGAGAATTACATTTTGCTTTGTTACGTGGGCAGCACTTATTTGTTTGTATTGTCTCTATTGTAACATATGGCGAGCCAGTCTTCCATTTTGTGAATATCCATGAAGACAGAGTTCTTTGTATTAGGGGGCATCCTTGGAAAATGTGCAACTACCAAAGTTAGCGATCAGATTCCAGGTGCTCTTTATTAACCCTCATTGCCTTTGTTCAGCTCCACATGATCACAACTATCTCGGAAGTGTTTGTGAAGTGAAAGACCCCGGTATTCTACGTATGGTAAAACAATTTGCCCACCCAACCTATCAAAAATGCATAAATGGCTCTTGAATAGCTGTTGTTTTAATTCTTTAACATGGCATTAGAAAATTTTCACAATGACATTTAACATCTCTTTTACATTTTTGGTTTTTTGTTTATTTGTTTGTTTCACAGTACACCCATATCTCCATTGACCACATAAGCTTGTCAGTAAGACTTTGTACTTGTTACTGAGTAAGTTTTGTAATTTGTATCTCTATGCATTTAGTCATTTTGTACTTGGTCCCTAAAATGACATCCACCTCTCTTGCTTTTGTAATGTCTGTCCTTTTATGCCAACATTAAATCTTCTGGTCATGATCTTTTTCTTTTCTATTTATTCATGTTTCATTCATGTTTCATTTGCACTCTAATAAAACATGTGTTATTCTTGGTTCTGTTATAATTTATGTACATCTTTCTCTCTAACTGGCCAACACTTTACTCAAAGAACACTTAGTATGTCTCTACTGTGGACCATGTTATTAAACTAGGAGTTTGGAAACAAAGTACAAAACAACAGAATCTTTGTGCTAAGAAAGTTATTAGTTTCAATTTAGTGGATCAACAGCTAAAAAAAAATGACTACAAAACAATCTGATATAACTACTTATAGAAGAGTACATAAAATGTTATGTAGAGAAAAAATACTATCAAAGTTTTCCTGTGAGAGTAAGGGGATGCTTCACTAATAACAGATGAATAAAACTCAATCTTTATAGATGAAGAGAAAATTCAGGCAAAAATGAGGCAAGACTCCTAGAAAATAAGCAGATAAATTGGGAAAATTAGATTGCGAGATGGGTAAAAAGAATCAAGAAAAGTTAGATTTAGAGTGCTTATAGAGGAAATGCAGTAGAAGTCAGGTCATAAAAAGACTTTTGTGTCCTACTAAGGCCATATGGGATAGGGAAGAACTGAAAAAATTCTGAGCTGAGCAGATTTGTGTATCTGAAACACTGCCCAGGCTGTGGTGCAGAGACAGAATGGCTTCAAGTAAATTAAATTTGAGAAAGGGTGCAAAATTATAAGATTGTTTCTGTGGCTCAAGTGAGATATGATTAAATAATGGAGCTGGCAGTGGCCTTGATCATGGAGAAGGGAAGCAGATCTGAGGACAAAGAGAGGTAGCTGGTACTAATGGCAGGGTTAAGTGGCTAGCTGATGACAGGAAAAGGAGAGATGGAGAGTTGAGACCATTCTCTGGTCTGGGACAAGGCAACTAGAGAAGCAGGCAGTCCATTAACCAACACAGGGAATAGGGGAAAATGCTAGGAAGAGAAGCAAAAGAATGAGGTTGTTTGGGGACAGGCTCAGTTGAGGTACATTTAGAATTTTCACCTTGAGCTGTCAGTTGAGAAGACGGAATAAAGTTGAAGAGCTCTAGAGACTATGAAGGTGTTGATTTAGGACTTGGAAGCAACACAGGTAATGAAAGTGGGGGCATGCAATGGAGTGTCCAGGGTAAGATTGCAGAGTGAAAAGGATCAGAGAACACTAAAAACTTTCAACATGTAAGGAGCCAAGGGAAGCTTATGATCAGTAAAAATAAAAGATGAAGAAGGAGTTTTCAAGGGAGTATGGATTAATGGAAGATGAAAAAGGAGAAAATTTTCAAAGCTGTCACAAGCTAACCAGCTAATAACGAAATATTATCCATTGAATTTGAAAATTGGGATCCTTGATATCTTCATCAAGTCATTTGCAATGGGGGAAAAGCCAGTTTTCAGTAACTTGGAAGTGGAGAAGGGAAGACACCATATATTGGGTTCTGCTTTGATAAGGTAAGAAATGAAAGTACGTGATAGGGCAATGACCAAAGAGAAAAAGTATTGTTGAATATTTTATTTATATGCTTGTTTTATTGGTGAGAGATCTCAAGTAGAACTGTATTCTTAAGGGAATGATCCAATGGAAAGCTGTAAGTAACTCTCCTAAGAAAGTGGGTATTTGTTGGGGCGCCTGGGTGGCTCAGTTGGTTAGGCCACTGCCTTCGGCTCAAGTAATGATCCTGGAGTCCCGGGATCGGGTCCCACATCGGGCTCTCAGCTCCATGGGGAGTCTGCTTCTCCCTCTCACCTTCTCCCCTCTCATGGTCTCTCTCTCTTACTCTCTCTCTCTCTCTCTCTCTCTCTCAATAAATAAACAAAATATTTTTAAAAAGAAAGTATTTGCTAAAAAAATGAGTAAAGATGAGTTATACATACTAGAAGAAAGGTGATGGAATAGTCTTTGAACAGTGTATAGGCAAAGGCAATATTTTAGAGGAGAAAGTGAGACACTCGGGACCCTCCAGTCCAAGGATTAGGAAACTAGGTTATCTACTATGAGGTGCAGAGGAGAAGGGACCTTTGAAGAAATGGATTCATATCTGAGATAACCACTGTACGGGTGTGGACAAGGACTTGCCTAAGTGCACATGGCAGGATGTCTGTGGAGTTTTCAGGAACCAACATGAAGGCAGAAATTGTAAAGTTTCAATGGTATCTTTATTAAGAATTGGGTGATTTTTTTCTCCCAGGTGCAAAAATTTAAAAAGATAATGGAGACAGTGCAAAGCACATTTGAGGAATTTTAGATTGAATACAATTGAAGCATATGTGCAAGGAAAGTTGAGGTGATCCTATATATGATCAGAAGTAATGAACCATGAGGTCTTGAAGCCTTAGAAGTGGGTGGAAGGTTCAGGAAAAACAAGAATTTCCTTTTGGTTGATGCAAAGACCTATTCTCAAACCTATGTGTATATAAGAATCATCAGGGATATCATGTTAAAAGTGCAAGCTTTCAGGCTGACTCCACAGACTTTAGGGTGAGTTTTGGGAAACTACACTTTTAAACCGTCCCAGATATTGATGCAGGAAGTTCTCAATTTAACTTTTTTTTTTTTTCTTGAAGAACGATAACACTGGGAAAGTATGTCAGTTGAAAACAATGATTGGGAATGAGGCTGGAAAGGTAAATGCGAGTGAGTTGTTACAGGACTTAATTGTTTGTGCTGAAGAATGTAACTTCTTCTATCAGATAATACATTAGTCTGAGGAATTTACAGAACAAAACAAAACTCTAATACATGAGTTCAGTCAGGTTCAGGATACACAATCAACAAGCAAAGATCAATCACATTTCTACATGCTAACAATGAATAAATATGTAGAAACCAAAATTTAAAACATAATATCATATATAGTGATTCCAAAGAAATGACATGCCTACATGTAAACTTTACAAAATATGTATGAAATCTGTATGCTCAAGATCATAAAATACTGAGGAAAGAAATATAAAAAACTAACTACATAAATGGAAAGACAAAATATACTCAAGGATGGAAAGACTCTTCTGGTAGAGCTGTAAATTTTTTTCCAAATTTATCTATAGGTTCAGCACAATTCACATCAAAAACCTAGCCAGACTTTTGTAGACCATAGTCAAATATTGTCAAATTCATAAGGAAAGGCATGGGCACTAGAGAAGATAGAATAAAACTGCAAAAGAATTGTGGATGGAATATTTTTTTCCATGCAGTATTAAGCTCTGCTGCGTTTTTATAGTAACCCAGATTGTGTTCATGGTGCAGGGATCAACACTTAGACCAATCAAATTGAATAAACCTCATAAATAGACCCAGATAGGAATGGCCAGCTGGTTTTTGACAAAGGTAAAGATCAATTCAATGGAATAGATGGCTTTTTCAGTAAATTGTGATGGAACAATTGGACATCCATGGGGGTGAGGGGTGGGAAATTGTGACTGAACCTCACACTTGCACAAATGATCAATCTGGTGGAATGTTTTGCAAGAAAATGGGAATAGGCTGTCCTTGTCTGGAGCTGAGCCGGCAGGCATAGCCTTTTCCTCCCTGCCCAGAGCTTCGTGACAGGACTCCATCACCATCCAATGTCACTCCTGAATTACTTCCATGGTTCCTCAAAGTATATGTGCATCAGTCCCACCTGGAAGGTTTGTTAGAAAACAGACTGCTGGGCCTCACCCCCAGAGTTTCAGATTCTCAGTTGGTCTACAGTGAGAACCAGGAATGTACACTCTAAGTTGTCCCTAGGGAATGCTGATGCTGCAAGTAGGGAGTCACATTCTGAGAGCTGCTCTTTAGGTATCTACAGAATACAAGTGACCATTGATGTTCAGGCAATAAGCAACTAAAATAAGCATTTAAGCAAGTAATCGATGTAATAAAAATAATAATACCTTGTCAATATTTGGCAGATGATTCTGAGTGCAAATATAGTGGAAGAACTGTTAGAAGAATGTTATGGTGGTCCAGAAAGAGGGAAGAAAGAGGCATATTTCAAGAGCCAGATGTCTAATTGGAAGTGATTGATGACAACTTGGAAATCAGGAAAAAGAAGGGGGCATGCCTATGATGTATAGAACATTTTAGCTTGGAGAGCTAAGTTTCTCTTCAGTGATGTTACAGCAAAAATATATTCAACTGGGCAGAATAATATGGTTATTTATTTTCTACAAGTCATGTAACTTGACTCGTAAGCCCTCACTCCACCAAGTATCAAGGGGTGACTGGAACTTTAAATTGCCAATTCATGGAAATAAATTAGTGGAGAGGAATAAAAACTCTATTTCAAGAAGCTCTACCTTTTTTCCCGGTCAATGCTCACTATCTTGTATATTCTTCTCTGTGCTTCTAGAAAGAGGTCTTTCTGCTATTTGAGAAGGAACAGGGGTATCATGTCCTAGGGCTCTCCAAGTATCTGCAACATTGCCAGAGGATGACTGGTTGAATCTACTGAGGTGTAACAGGTGCCATCCCGCCTTGTGTGCACTCTCTGATGTCACTCCCTTTTTGGCTACCATCATCTATAGTTATCAATGTTTGTATTTACCATGTTCTCCCTTTTCCAATGCAGGCTTTGTTGGTACAGTTGCCCTCTCAGCATTTCTTGGTTTCATTAACAAGATAGGTGGTAACTTCTGTTGTCCTATGTGTCATTTAAAAAAATATTTTATTTATTTGTTTGACAGAGAGAAACACAGCTAGAGAGGGAACACAAGCAGGGGGAGTGAGAGAGGGAGAGCATCTTCCTGTCGAGCAGGGAGCCCGATGCTGGGCTCAGACCTGGGACTCCAGAACAAGACCTGAGCTGAAAGCAGATGCTTAATGACTGAGTCACCCAGGCACCCATGTGGGTTATGTGTTGATGATGGGCCACTGGCCATGTCACCCAGCCCTCCATCCAGACTTCTTTTCCCCTGCATAGTATACATCTGCTCCTCTGAAGCACTCCTCTAGATCCCAGACAAATACTGAGCTCCTTTCTGAGGCTTTTCCCAGGGAATCATGCTATCATGTTTTCAAGTTCTTCATTTTTTATAACCCTGAGTGTGGGGGAAACTGAGGCCGTACCATGCTCTTCTCTTACAATACCTCTTCTTTTTCTCATACTCCAAGGAAGCAAAGAAGGCTAAGCATTTTCTACTAGTATTGGGGAGGGAACTCCCCTGTAGCATCATCTCCTCATCATTCCTGAGGTGGTGTTCATCCTGCTCCCTTTCCAGCAGCTATAATCATGGGCGAATACAGGGGGAAATAGATTTGTTAATAATGTAAGATACACTGGAAGACATGACATATGTAAAATATCTCAGTCACAGAGAGATAAAGAATGTGAAAGAGGATCCACTTTGTTAGGGAAGACAGGTTACTCTGCTCGATCAGGTTTGTATTTATGTATTGCCATCAGTCATCCAGATGGAGATAATCCAACAAAATTTGAGGATATAGATCTGGAGTTCAGAAATACGATTGTGTTGAAAATATAGATATATTAATTCTCCAAGTAATTCTTCAGGTTGTCTGGCCATTTAATTAAAAGCAAACAATCAGTTAATTAAAAGCTGTTTCCTTGGTTGGAATATATTCAAGCTAATTGGAGTGGTTTTGCAGTCATAGTTTTTTTCATTTTGTTTTTTTGGTTGTTTGCTTATTTTTTCTTTATTTTTACAGAATGTAAGACTAGTTAACTATTTTGATTATAACCCTGGGATGTACTCTATGTTTAATAGTTAATTTTTTTTTTTTATTGTTACTAAATTTTTTTTTTCCAGTGTTTCAAGATTCATTCCCCATCCCCCACACCCAGTGCTCCCCGCTTTAGGTGTCCCCAGTACCCACCACCAGGCTCTCCCATCCCTCCACCCCCCTCCCTCCAAGTCCCTCAGTTTGTTTCTGTGTTCAAAATCTCTGTTGTTTTGTTTCCCTCCCTAGATTACCCTAGTTCCCATTTGCTTTTCTTCTGCCACTGTCCTCCAGTTTGCCCCTCATGCACCGCAAGTAAGTGAGACCATGCGATACTTGACTTTCTCTTTTTGGCTTATTTCACTCAGCATAATCTCTTCCAGTCCAGTCCATGTTGCTACAAAAGTTGGGTATTCATCCTTTCTGACGGAGGCATAGTACTCCATTGTATATATGTACCACATCTTCTTTAT
>PITA01000768.1:180653-238987 GCA_004023965.1 Spilogale gracilis | reverse complement strand
AGGTATTACAGAGAAGATGTAAGAGCATAATGATATGGGGAAGAGTTATAAGGAAAAACAAAAGGATATGCAAAGCAAGAAAGAATGATTCCAAATCATGTTAAAGCTAAGAGAGAATGTGGCTCTGACATGGCAGGACATACGATGGTAGCTGTTTCTAAGAGTGATCAAGTAATAGTCAAAGAACCATATATTAAAGCTCAGGAACTAAAACAATAGAAATTTTTTTTTTGAAAAATGTTTTTTTGTGTGTGTGTATTTTGGTTACTAACTCTTTACCAGTGATGTCATTTGCAAATATCTTCTCCCATTCAGTAGGTCATCTTTTACTTCTGTTGGTTCTTTCCTTCGCTGTGTAGAAGCTTTTTATTTTGATGTAGTCCTAACAGTTTGTTTTTGGCTAGTTTCCCTCACCTCAGGAGATGTATTTAGAAAAATTTTGCTACAGCTGATGTCAGAGATATTACTGCCTGTGTTCTCTTCTAGAATTTTTAGTTTCAGGCCTCACATTTAGGTCCTTAATCCATTTTGAACATATCTTTCTTTTTGTCTCCATTTGCAGAATAGCTTATCAAAAGAGAATTTTTGGCTTAAATAAACACAAAACCATAACAGAAAAACAATGGAAAGTAGATGATAAGAATAGTAATAATCAGCCACTTTAAGACTAAAAATGTTTTTAACAGTCCAGTTCTGTGTTTTAATTTGTTATGTACTTTTGTTTCATTATTTTTTATATAGCCTGCACTTCTCAAATTCTAAAGGAAATAAAACCAAATATTAAAAAAAAATATTGTGGTGGTACCTGGGTGGCTCAGTCATTTAAGTGTCTCCTTCTGGCTCAGGTCATGATCTCAGGGTCCTGGAATTGAGCCTCAAGTTGTCTGGCTTCTTACTCAACCAGGAGTCTACTTCTCCCTCTGTCTCTGCTCTTCACCTTTTCTCAGGCTCTCTCATGTTTTTTCTCTGTCAAACAAATAAAATCTTTCAAAAATTGTTATGGAACAACAGATATTAACAGATATTGACTCATTGCTAACATTAGTATTATTATATATGTTCAAAGACAGTTGTCTAAATTAATGAATATAAGCAAAGTCTAAGAAATGTTTTCCAGATAAATGTAGTTGGCTTAAATTATTATGGCCACAAAGTATTCTGGGGATTGTATCAAGACTTAACAATCATCAGAGATAGTTAATATGTGTTATAATAATCATAATTGCATTGAAATGCTCTCAGTTAGTCGAGGGGAAAACTGTAGGTAGTTGAAATTCATCCAGAAGACATCTGCTTGGACATGTCAGGAAACTAATTAAAAAATTCCAAGATGAGCATAAAGCTTAAAGGCCAAGCTGAACATGTGAGAACCATGCTGAGTTGGAGATGGCAGGGATAGCTAGCAGCTTACTCTACGAAGAAATGGTTTGCTTTGTTACAAGGGCAATGACAGCCCATAAAGGAGCAAAGGCCACAGGGCAACGCGTCTTCCTTCAATGAAAGTTCCCTGGAGAAATACGCAGCAGTGAGGTTTTGAGGTAAACATACCACAGATCATCATCATGACAGATGAACTATCTGGAACTGTCTAGTGACAGATTGCTTGTTAATAAATAGCTTGTTAATAAGTAGGACGAGTGAGACTTAAATGTCAATGTGGAGTCAAAGGTCAAATCTGTCAATCTGCTTATCTTCAATGTTTGTCCTTTGTATTTATTACAATTTTTTCTTAAATAAAAGGTTAAATAAATGTACATTTTCTATTTGAAATAGATATTAATAGAGGATTTGTCTTTTCAATAAATCCCAGGATCAGAAAGTATAATATAAGCTCCACAATGCCCTAAACTATGTATTATCAGTCAATGTAGATCGTAGATATATTAGAAAAAAATGTCCTTTAAAATAATTTATCTTCTTTTGCCTTTTGACATTATAATTACCGTGGACAATTTTACTAAGTGGTCTGAGACTTGACAGTATTCCCAGCCAGGAGGTGAGTAATGGAAGTAGGATTTTTGATGAACTTTAATGCATTGTTGAGCTTGAGGAGTTACATGAACTGAAGTTAAATAAGCAATTTCACATATTTTAAGTCCAAAATGACCATCAGCCTCCAAAGGTCATCAAGTGAACTCAAACTTGAACACTTTGGGGAAATGTGTTTGGATGTAAATACGCAATATTGTTTGAGAGATTTTTTGTGGCCCTCACAATGTTGAATGTGTTCATCTACATAAACTAACACTAACTGGTTCCTTCAGAAAATCAAGGTTTGTTCAACCAGGGATCTGGCTAGATTTAAATTATGTACAGAAGCAAGTTAACATAAATAAGTGCAGGAAAAAAAAAGAAATCACATTTGGAGAAGTCTAGAAAGGAACTGATAACATAAGGACATCAGTATAAAAGCAACATTAGAGATAACATACTGTGTGGCGCTCCTTTGAACTAAACTTTCTCCTTCTAATATATTTACATATACTAATTTGTAGCAACATCATCATCATCATCATCTCTCTCTCTCTCTCTCTCTCTCTATATATATATATATATATATATATATGCTCTCTATATATATATGCTCTAAAAACCTGCACAACTGTCACTATACAAATATGACCTTTTGTGTATATTATAATCAAGAGATCAGGATAATCTACTTTAAATTAATATTAAACAATGAGGTGGTGTATCTTTTGTTTTAAGGTATAAAATAAGACTAAATCTGAAACCCCCAATTTTGATTATATATACTCATAAAAGTGGGAAATTTTATCCATCTTAGCTACCGATTAATGTGTTTTCAGAGGTAATAATCTCTTCTTTTTGTATCATATTTCAGAAATCATTTGTTGGCAATCATCTTTTGCTGGTCTTCATTGCTGAATGAAGTAGACACAATGCTTGGTAAAAATTGCTGGATATATGATTATTCTATGACATGAAGCTAATGTTAGTTAAGATGATTTTGTGTTCACATATGGAAAATTTCAGGTAGTCTTGAAAATAGATAGCTTGAAAGTACATATCTTAAATTACTGCTGCTGACTTCCCACCAGCAAGCAATAAGGATCGGGATGCTGAAAATAGCACACCATGAACAGAGGTGATATTTTTGTTACCTGGAAAGAAGATATACAATGCATATATTTGTTGTTAGATATAACTAAAATATATGCTGATTCTCTGTGATTGGTGTCTATTGGACCAAAACATGTAAGAACATCCAAGACCAGAAATTTGAAGAGGCCATAAGAAACACTTACATTTTTGGAAGGAATAATGAAAATTGTGAACAACTTGTAGTCATCAGTCAGATGGTAAGATATTGAGTTAAAAAAACAATGCATAATGATTCTTAACTTGGAGTTTCCCAGGTTTTCTCCAACAAAATATTAATAAATACCTATGAATGGGTCTCTTTTAACAAAGCATACACACACACTCATACACACACACCCACACACAGTGCAGAGAAGGAAATAAATCTCAGAAGAGTTAAATTACTGATATGTCAAAACTAAGATTTGATTCCATCTGTGAAAGGTTCTAAAATCCCTTTCCCTAGGAAACCTGGGTGGCTCAGTCATTAAAGCATCCAACTCCTGATTTTGGCTCAGGTCATGGTCCTGAGACCCAGCCCTGCACTGGGTTTCACACTGGGAGAGGAGACTGTTTAATATTCTCTCTCTCTCTCAACCTCTGCACCTCTCAACCCCTTCCATGAACACTCTTTCTCTCTCAATCTAAAATAAACAAACAAACAAACAAACAAATAAATAAATAAATAAATCGATCCCTGTCCCTTATTTCTACTTCACTATTATATTTCTGAATCATTGTAATCATACCTGCCAGTTACTTAGTGCCTACAGTGGCCAATAACCAATTTATGATTTGTAATCTACACAACAGTTCTATAAGACTGATGATTACTTTTATGTGTTAACATGATTGGGCTAAGAGAAGCCTAGAGAGCTATTAAATATTTCTAGATGTATCTGTGAAAGTGATTCTGGAAGAGATTAGCATTTGAATTGGGAGAATAAATAAAGATGATCACTCTCAACAATTTAAGTGTGCATCGTTCAAACCATCAGCGCCTGAATGATAATACAAAAAGATGGAGAAAAGGCAAATTTTATCACTGGTTTAACTGAGACCTTCATCTTTTCCTGTCCCCAGACATTGGCATACCTAGTTCTTAAACATTTGGACTGGGACTGGGATTTCCACCGTTAGCTTCTCTGGTTCTTAGGCCAGGAACTGGAACTATACCACGGGCTTTTCTGGGGCTTGAGCTTGCATAGGGCAGATCATAGAAATTCTCAACCTCCATAATTACGTAAGCCAATCCCTCATAATAAATCTCTTTCAATATATCCTTCATTGTCTTCCATTCATTCTG
Organism: Spilogale gracilis; assembly: GCA_004023965.1. Lineage (NCBI taxonomy): Eukaryota > Metazoa > Chordata > Mammalia > Carnivora > Mephitidae > Spilogale > Spilogale gracilis. The sequence continues at coordinate 234,576 of PITA01000768.1, read as the reverse complement.
TTTTCTAGAGAAATCTGACTAATCAAGAGGTGGACAGCATTATTCTCATTTTAAATAGAATAAAGCTGATATTAAAAGCTTATGTAACTTGAACAATGTTTTATAACTAGAAAGAGCAGCTTTAAACCCCAGCTCAGTTGTCCCATTTATTATGTGTTGCTTCTCAGCAATCTTAAAACTTAGTGAATTTAGTGACAAGTCCAGTCTAATTTTTCTAAGAAATTAAAAAAATGATAGCATCTTTAAAAAGCAGAGTATAATTTGTATTTTTCTTTAATCAAAATATAAATGAAAGCTGTGTCAATGAAATTATTTGTAAATCCTGTTATTCTTTTGAAAGGAAATTTACGTTAAATTTTCAAAATGAGTTTAAAACAAAGAATAGCTAGAATAACTGAGGAAGTGGAAACTCAGCAATACTTGGCTTAGGTAGTGTTGAGTAGTTGCATAAAGACCAGAGTCTGCAACACTGCAATGATTATTCATGCTCTGCAACATCCTGCCAAGGATGAACTAGTTCAAGGGTCATCAGGAGGATATACACTTCATTACAAGATCATTTGAATGAAAAAGTTTCACCTTCAAAGTGGTGACACAATCGATAATCAATAGAGACAGGGAGTTAAGAGCATAATCACAATGAGAGCCACTTAACCTGAGTGATTACCCCTGATTTCTGAGATAATGATAGAATGGAAGAAAGGAAGGTAGAGTTGCATCAGCAATTTCACTTAGAGAAGTGTTAACAACTGGGAAAAAGGTTTCTAGGCATAAATTATAGTTAATTTTTTTTTCAAAATAAGACCTGATCTTTTTCCTTAGTATATTTTTCTTTACACAATTATTTAAATTTAATTTGTGTGTAATACTGTGAATGTCAAAGTCTCAGCATTTACCAGGTTGGCTAGGAATATCTGAAATAGTCTTTGTTCAGTGGTGACTTTGAAATAAGACCTACAGAGCACCAAAGGCCAGATATAACAGAGGTGCAGGTAAATCTTTCCAGTGCTACTTCCCCTCTTTTCTGCAGAGGACAGGATTGGGAAATGCTTTATTCTTTAGTCATTCTACCTAATCTTATGGCAAAGTTATAAAAGGAAATGAGTAGCAATCCATAATACAGGTAATCCAATCATTCTTATCGTAAGGGCAACAAGATACTTACTCAAATGTCTCCGTACTTTTGTTTGCCTTTAAATTTTAACCTTTAAGGCAAGAGTAGAATGAACAAATGAAAATCTATATTATGGTTTTGGGATAAGAAAGCTGCATCAAAAAAAAAAAAAAAGAAAGCTGCATCATAGTGTTAATTCTACTAGTGAAAATTCATAAATTTGCTATATTACCAATAAAAACAAGACAGATTTTTTTTTCTGAAATAAGCCAGGATTATTTTTTTGTACTTAACTATATATTTTGTTTGCTTTGTTTATGAAGAATGGGATGTTTTGTATGTATACATATTTTTTTGCAAATATAAGTTTCTTAGATATTGTATTCTTCACCTTATTAAACTAAGCACTATATTTTATGATCCATCCATGTTGCGCTTTATCTACATTTGATCTATTGTTTAATAACTGTTGCTGGTTTTCCATGGTGTGCATGCAGATTTTACTTATCTACTCTGCCAATCATAGATAACAACATTGCCGAAGATGCCTGCCTGCCAGATATAATACTGTGACAATATTCTGGCACATCTGTATTTATGTAACTGAACATTTCTATGTGATAGATACCCAGGAGTATAAATTATTTTTCATAAGTGTGCCAGAATGTTTTCCAGAATGACTACATCAGTCTACATTCCCATTACTTTCATATTTCTGGCATCCTACCCTTACTTCTATCTCATTGTTTTTAATTTTGTTTAGGTCCTAAATTACAGATGCAATGATTCCAAGTAGGTTTTTCAGTATTCTAGCCTATCTCTTTTGATTATTATTATACTATCCATACCAGTGCCAGAGTGATCATTCTAAAGACATATCTGATTATGGTACTTTCTCTTGCCTTCTCTCTTTCTGTGGGCCATTTTATCTTCAGAATAGAGTCAAAATCTTTATGTGTAAAACTTATTTCCAACTTTCTCTCTTCCCCAGTGCCTATGCCTCATGTCCAGTCAAAAGCAAACAGACACATAAAGGACTATTAACCAAGTCATTGGCAATCTCTTGTATTCATAGTTCAGTAAATATTTATTTATTTATATTATATTTACTGAAAATGATATAATATTCAAGGTAATATGTTAATCAAGGTAGCTGAAGATGGTCTGTTTTCTCACATAATTTACATTTTAGTTTGATATATTAACAATAAACAAGTAAACTACTGAATAAAAAGAAATAAAAGAGTAGCAGACTCTATGTATTTTCTGTATTCCTTTCTTAATATTTTGTACATGCAAGACCATCTTCCTGGAAATTCTATTTCTCTTTCTTTCTTTATATTCTCATTGAAAATTGTGTGTGTTTTCCTCCTACTCTATTGAAATTGTATTTGTTTTCCCCACTGCAAAGTGCTTAAATAAGAGACTACAAAGCATCTACTATTTTCATTGTGTATTCAATGTCTAGTCGATATATCAATGAAAAGTTAATCAATATTTTCACTGAGGTAATTAGTATATAAAATTATCTATCAATGAATAATTACATAACTTGTTGATTATGTATTATATGCTTATGCTTATACTGAACACCTCAAAAAATGAGATTGTGGGCGCCTGGGTGGCTCAGTTAGTTAAGCCACTGCCTTCGACTCAGGTCATGATCCCAGTCTTGGGATCAAGTCCCACACTGGGCTTCTAGCTCTGTGGGGAGTCTGCTCCTCCCTCTGGCCTTCTCTCCTCTCATGCTCTCTCTCTCACTCTGTCTGTCAATTAAATAAATAAAATCTTTTTTAAAAATGATATTGTATCCTCTTTAGGGAGGTTGTAATACACTTGTGTAAATACTAAAGCTCATGGTACAATATTCTAAATGGAAAAATATTATGAAGAAAGAAGAAATAATGGTGTATAACCAAATGGGAATGTGTCATAGATCAGCTGGAAATTAGTGGGCTTAAAGGTTGAATGGAATGTACATATTATAAGATATAAGGAGTTTTTTCCAAGGGTGAAAATGTTCAGAATGTTCATGCCTAAACATGACATTTAAGAAATACACTAAGTAAAATTAAATAAACTGGTTCTGAGTACACAGTATGTTCTAAACTAGTATGTATAGTTTCTGTGAATATAGTTATAAATCCAAAGGCTAGTGGTGTGACCACTTTGACTTAACTGAGTAATTCAAGTTGGAGAGTGGAAAGATAAAAACTAAGTCTGAAAAAGGATAAGGGGATGTCAAATGTTCTTGAAAGCCAAGCAAATAAACACAGCATTGAATTCGTAGGCAATAGACTTGAAGTTGAGACATTTTATATAAAGCTATGCAAGAAAAAATTAACTTGCTCCAGTATGTATGCTTATTATTAGCTATGAACAATTAAAATGAGACTTAGCACTTCCCATACGTTAGAATGGGTATTATAAAGAAGACAAGATATAACAAATACTGGTAAGGATATGGAGAAAGGGAACACTTGTGCCTTGTTAGTGGGAATCTAAATGGATCTAAACCACTATAAAAATAGTATGGAAATTCCTCCAAAAAATAAAAATAGACTACCATATGTTATAGCAATTCCACATCTGGATTTATATTTGAAAGAAAAAAATCATTATCTTGAATAGATATATGTACCCTGATGTTCATTGTATCATTTGTACAATAGCCAAGATATGGAAACAACCTGAGTTTTTTCATCAATAGATGAATGGATATTTATGAAACATATAAATAAAATATAGTTCAGACTTTAAAAATAAGTATATCTTGCCATTTACAACAACATAAATGGAACTTGAGTTCATTATACTAAGTGAAAAAAAGTGAGACAGAGAATGACAAATATTGTATCGTCTTACTTATACATGGAATCTATAAAAACAGAACTCATAAAAGCAGAAAGGATGTGTGGTTGCCAGGGGGAGCTGGGGGAGAGTTAGCCAAAGGATATAAACTTTCAGTTAGAAGATAAATACATCCTGGGGTTGTAATGTACAACATGATGACTATAGTTAACTATACTATATTATACATTTGAAGTTGCTAAGAGAGTAGATTTTGGAAGTTCTTGCCTCATGTACAAAATATTCTAACTATGTGAGGGGATGGGTGTGTTAACTGACAAGGTAATAATCGTTTTGCAATATATACATATATCAGGCCATGATGTTGTATACTTTAAACTTGAAAAATGTTATTTGCCAATTATATGTCGATAAAACTGAAGAAAGAGAGAAGTGCCAGTTAGAGAACTCTGTTTAGGGATAGGAAATTTTAATATAATGGTGAATGACAGAAATATAAAGGAAGACCCAGATGTTAGAGATATTTTTTAAAAATTATTCAGGGGCACCTGGGTGACTCAGTTGGTTAAACATCTGACTCTTGATTTTGACTCAGGTCATGATCTTGGGGTAGTGAAATTGAGTCTGGCTTTGGGCTCTGTGCTCAGTGCAGAGTCTGCATGAGGTTCTCTCTCTCCCACTCCCTCTGCCCTTCCTCCCTACTTGTGCTTTCTTAATCTCTCAATAAATAAATAAAATATTTTTAAAAATATAATAACAATTCATGCTTGATTGGGTATTAAGACTCAGGTAAAGAGATGAGCTACAGTGACCTCAAGATTTATAGTTTTAGTCTAGAAATAGGTACCCAAAATATATATACAGAGAACACTTTTTCCCTAGGAGAAAATGATGTATTTCTTTTTATATCTACTGAGTTGAAATAGAGAAATAAATCTATAGTTAGTTGAAAACATATGTAAAACAAAAAAGGATACAATAAAAGGAAACACCAATAAAATAAAAGAAGGATGTCAGTACTTTTTTGCATCATTAGATTAGTTATATTTGTTACTGCATTAGTATTTTTTCATTTCATTTTCTACTATCTATATATCTATTTGAACAACACTGATCACAAATTAAACTCATTAAATTATCTTAAAATTTATATATACAATAATGCATTTATTTTGTCTGAGTTTTTAAATTGCTCCAATATTTAAATAATAACAAAGACTATATTTAAATCTATCCTAAACTACTACACCAGTGGTTTAATCCATGTCACCATTTTTCTGTTTTGAATTTTATATCTTCTAGGAACTTTAGAAGTATTTACAGAACATTTTCCAGGGTAGTAATAATCTTAAAGCACCCCACCTCTCTATTCCATCCTCGCCACCAAAAAAGAAAAAAAAAAAAGTCTCAGGCCAGATCAGGTTATGAATCAGTTTATTCTCATTGACTAAATATTTCACTTGATTTATTATTGTTATTTAAAAAATTATGCACAGAAATCATGTCCTAGGAGATGAGGATGTACCTGTGCCTTAAGTTCCACTTGCTAGGGTATTTAGCTAATGTATCATCTTGAAACATGCTACTGACTACTGTTTCATTACAGGCATGGGTGAAGTGCTGCCTTGCAAATGGTTCAGCTGGCACAGGTTGAGTAAAAGTATAAGCCATAATCTTGGTACTGGTTAAACACTCGTGATGCATAAAAGTGCTACTACTTCTGGGCCATTTCTAGAGTCACAGACAGGATAACGTATGCTATTTAAGATTATGAATTCATATCAATTTTTCCAATTCTATATATAACATTGACGTCATCTTTACTATAAGGGTTTCATTTCTCAATAAGTCTTCCTTTCTATAATAGCAATCTTAAAACAAGGTGTCAGCTGAATAAAAGCTGAGAACAGTGTCAAAGGATTAAAGAAAGGAAGAGCTGGGGCACCTGGGGGGCTCAGTTGGTTAAGCAACTGCCTTTGGCTCAGGTCATGATCCTGGAGACCAGGGATTGAGCCCCGCATCAGGCTCCCTGCTTGGCGGGAAGCCTGCTTCTCCCTCTCTCACTCCCTCTGCTGTGTTCCCTCTCCAGCTGTGTTTCTCTCTGTCAAATAAATAAATAAAATGTTAAAAAAAAAAAGGAAGAGCTGGTTAATGCATTTGTTAATTAGTGAATGTTAAAAGAAGGATACCAACAATACCACTGGATTATTGTTTGGGACAAAATAAAGTGATAAAAGAAGGATTAGATAGTAAATAAATGGAAAAGGCTGAACCACACCTTACACTGAAACCCTCAAGGAAGAGAAATACTTAGGATATTCACTGTATTGTGAATATATGAGAACGATACAGTGTATATGTAAAAGAAGAAAAGAAGTAGCCAGTAGAGAGACCATGATCTAGGATTCTGGAAAGGGAGTGGTCAAACCTAAAAGATGTGGATATAATGAATTTAGAGAAAAAGAATAAATACTTGGCTTTATAGAATAGAGTAGACAAATGTTACTGTATAAGGTCATATGTATAAAGATAGAGAAATATGAAGTAAAGATGGAAGGAAGGGGAAAGGAAGCTAGGGAAAACTCTGAATAAATATTTTGCTGGCTAATTTGATTAATAACAAATAAAAGTGTTGTTAAGGAACAGGGTCTGGTTTAAGTTAGAATAAGGACACTGTTTAAAAGGTGAAGTTTACATTGATTTGCCTCTTTAATCAACAGTAATTTTTGTGGCCCAAAATACTCACAGAAAAAAGCTCAGGATGGAGCAGATCTACAAGTAGAGTAAGGCACAGGATGTATCACTGAAGCCCAGAGGATTATAGATCCTAGATATCTCTCCAGCTGCCTGGCTATGTGAAGTTGGAATCAAATAGATGTGGCTTTGATTATCTTCATGTATTAGGTATATTAATTATTAAGTGTATTAATGTATTAATAATAATTTCACTGTGTCAACTCATTTTTAATCAGATCCTCTATCAGCTTAATATTAAGAGATAAGCCAGGTACACCATGTCAGGAGCCCTTCAGTTCCCTCAAGAACCTCTTTAGGAAATGTTTGTGATTGTGCTAAGCATGTTGGAATTGCATTGGATTTAGATGTAAATTTTAGTGGACAAATCCCAAGGAACATTTGAACACTCTTTCAACCTCTGATTCTAAGAAAAGTTAAATAGATCAAAACTGTGAACTCATTTTCCAAATTTGTTCCCTGGGGTTGGTTAATTATTGGAGGAATTTGAATCATCAAATGATTCATAGCTACAAGTGATACAACTAAAACAAAAAATAAAATAATTCTGTCTACATAGTTTAGTTAAGAGAACTGCTTTGTATTCCATAATTGCATTTTTTTGAGATGTTGTTCGGCACATTGTAGGTACTCATCAATATTTGTTAAAGAAATAAGTGCCTCCATGCCAAATTCTTTCTGCTAGTCTTCTGTAACACAAAATAGCCTTATGATTTCCAGTTTCTCATTTCCCTCTTTCTTTTGCAATGTAGTTTATAAATAATACAGGAGCAATTAAGGTGTACAGGAGTTTCTGGCAATGACATCTTAAAATAATTTGTACATTCTGTGATAGCTAAATTAATAACAGCATTTTCCTGGACAAGAAAAGAGTGACCTCTTACCAGAACTTTTCTCTGGTGTTGTCATATATTATTAGAAGCTAAGATGATGAAAATAATTAATTTTCCTATTTTATCTTCCACAAAAACAGTTCAGCTTCAGCCAAATTAGCAAGTTTTAAGTAACTTTCAAGTCCTAAAATTTAAGCTACCATAATCTTTTTTATACTTGCTTTTCAAGATGACTTGTACTAAAAAAAAGGTCTAGAAATGCATGTCCCCTTCAGGGGCATGATGGTAATCTTGTTTATACCTACTTTACAGAATTTCTTATATGTAAGATTCAACTTGAATATTTATAGAAGAAAAGTAATAAAGTACTTTCAGCAGCTTTCTACAAATGTAACTTTTTATCTTCAGGTATAGTGACTATTCTCTTCTCATAGTATTACTAAGCCAGATGGTTATTTAGATGGAAGAAATATGATTAATATTTACTTATTTACTCAATGTTTATGAGGTACCTAATAGACAATTTTAATCACTGCTATATCTCCTTTTTTTTTTCTTTTGACCCTTGGGATAACTAAAAATATTAAACTTGGTTAACATTTAACAAAAAAGAAAAGATGAATTCCTGATCTGTCTGACTCTTTCTTCAATGCTTCCATCTCACTTAGAGGCAACCCTATCCTTCCCAGTGTCAGGCTAAAAATCTTGGAGTCATCTTTGACTCTTTCTCTACTCATGTCAGTCATCTAAAATATCAGCCAATCCTTTTGGGTCTAATGAGAAAATAATCTAACATTATATTACATCTCACCACGCATGTGAAAGTCACACACGAGATATGGGTTGGCTGAAATACTGATGTTTTATCAGAAGCTTGTAGAACATTTCACTACATGCCAACAGGACTCCAGTATAACAACAGTGGATTTTTGCTCAAAGTGTTACAGGGGCAGACCACAAATGAAAAGCAGAATGGTTCTGATTAGCTCATCAGTAGACTGGTTATAACTGAGAAAAGAATTAGCAAATTTGAGAATGTATCAATAGAAAATTCCTTAACTGAAATGCAGAGAGAAAAATAAATAAATAAAAGGACAAAATACCCAGGAATCACAGGTCAGTTTTAATAAATATAACATATATATGTGAAATATCAGAAGATAAAGAAAGACAATGCAGCATAAGAAATATTTGAAGTAAAATGCCTATTAATTTTATAAAAATAATGGCAGAAACCATTGACAGATGCAGGAAACTCAATGGTTACCAAGCAGGATAAATATCAAAGAATCTACATGTAGGAATATCATATTCAAACTGCAAAAAACTAAAAAAAGAAGGATGATATTGAAAGAATTTGGAGGGAAAAATAAAAAGAAAACAACAAAAACAAATCATCTTGCCTGTACAGGAGCAAGGATACAAATTGTATCCGACTTTTTATCAGAAACCATGCAAGAGGGTAGAGTGAAATATTTGAAGTGTTGAAAGAGAAAAGTCTAGAATTCTATATCTAATAGAATTTTCCTTCAGAGGTAGAAGTGAAATAAATATGCTGTAGGACAAATAAACTGAAGGAATTTTTTTTATCACCAGTAGACCTAACTTGAAATGAGCATTAAAAGAAGTATGTCTGGGAGAAAAAAATGATAAGTATTATGGTATGAATATTTGTGTTTCCTTCAACTTCATATGTGAAGCCCTAATCCTTAATCTTATAGTATCTGGAATCGGGCACTTTGGTAGGAAATTAGATTTAGATATCATCATAAGTATAGTTTCTTCAAGATGGCATTAGTGCCCTTATAAGAAGATAACATGTGAGATCTTTCTCCCCATTAGTATGTATCAAAGAAAGGCCATGTGAGCACACAGGAAGCACGTGGTTATCCACAAATCAGGAAGTGGATCCTCATTAGAACTACTGGCATCTTAATCTTTGACTTCCTTAGCTTCCTGTGTTGTGAAAAATACATTTCTGTTGTTTAAATCACCAGGCTATGGTATATTGTTATAGCAGCCCAGGCAGACTAGGATCGTCAGAAACTCAGACCTGAAAGATAATAAAAGAATGTTGGAGAAGAAATAAATGAAAGTAAATAAAATCTTTTCTTATTGTTAATTGATCTAATAGATAACTTATTAAAGTAATATTAGTAACCATACATTGGGTGGTAAGGGATGAGAGGGAAGAATAGGGAGCATTCTGAAGGCAGCTGTGATACCAGTGAAGCAGAATGGGGCTATTTGAGAGTGGATTAGTTAAAAATACATATTGCAACCTTTTAAAAGAGGCATAATTGAAATTTAAGAGAAGAAGAAATGGAACCATGTAAAACCATATAAAAACTTAACTTTAAACCAAAGAAGGCAAAAAAAAAAAGAGAGAGATAGAAATAACAGTGCAATGAATTGAAAATAGTTATAAGCAAAATAGATATTATGATAATAGATGGCATAACCATATCAGTAATAACATTAAATGTGAATGGTCTAGACATACCAATAAAAACTACAGAATATCAATGATGGCAGGAAAGCAGAGTGAAACTGTTGTGGAAAAATCTTTCGGGGAATTCTTAGGCCCAGCTTTTCGATGAGCTCTTGGTTTGTAAGCATCTTCTCATTCTTGCCCTCTGGTCTTTGTTGATTTTGTGATCCCTCAGCGATGTGATTCCAATTCACTCCCCTTTTGTTTATTTAACCGGAGGCCTATTTCTATATCCTCCATGACAATTCCTATCTGAAATAATATCCTGGTCTGTGATAAACATAAGTTGACACATTAGAAAAAGTAAAAGAAAAACAAATGTATGTGATACAATTTTCCCCATAAATAAAATTCTGAATTTAACAACACATGTTAAGACATGCTTTATTTTAATTGTGTCTCTGAAATCTAGTATCATATTTGGAGATCAAGTTTATCACAATTGTTTGCTAATCCAACTTGATCTTTCAGCTATACTGGAAATGTTTTTCTTTAATATTACAGTAAAACTCACTTTCATGCTGGTGGAAGATGTTGCTAATGAGAATGAAAGTTAGACGGGAAAAAGGAAATAAGCTGCTTTCAGAAGTGAGGTAGCAATTAACCTGTAAAAATGATAGCAGCAAATTCACAAAGACATTTATTGTTGAGATCTAGTCATTAACTACTCATTAAATGAGGTCAGCAAAACAACTCAAAAACTCTTTCACAGAAAACAACAAAATCATGCAACAAATTAAAATATAAATCAAGGCAATATAAATAATATAAAACATTTGACAACAGGTCTTCTGGAAAGACATACATTATAAAATTATGTTAATAAGACTTATTCATTTTAATCACAAATATGTTGCTGTCTATGGTTTAGACCAAGGCAAGCTTAAATGTTGTAAATTGAATGTGTTATGTTTAAACATACTGAAACTTTAAAATAATTATAATTTGATAGGTTTTCAGTTTGTTGAAACTATTGGCCATTTGAAGCAAGTTAACACATCCTTTTTCTCATTAAGATCTTGTTGACCTATGTTCATAGCTCAGTACAAAGCAGGCAGTTTGAATCAATTTGACTGATAGTTGTTGTTACACAAGTAAAGATATTATTTTATAGCTGCTTTATTCCTGACTTACAATCAAAGCAAGAGTTCACTTTAAAGACTGTGGGGCAACAGTTTTGTTCTCTAATTAACATTCCAGCCTTACAAGTTTATAGATTTTAAATGAAGCTATTCACATTCATATAGAAGGATACTTTTCTGAACCAAATTAACATTAGTGCAACCAGGGGAGGGTTAATTTAGCACAGACATTTGAGACTGTTAAGAAAATTGTTAACAGCACTTTTCTTTAAAATTATCTTAAAGGGATCAGATTGCAGGAAGCAATATATATGTTAGGTATAAGCTAGACAGGAGTAGTAGAAAGAGCACATGAAGGCAGAGTCCCAAGTCCTTGAAGGGGATTGACAGAGATGTGAGCTGGAGGCAAAGATGGTGATAAATAAGTCACAAATTTAAAGCCCCAGGAGCACAACATCCTGACCTTATGGCTTCAAGATCTTGGGGCTGACAGATCAAGAGCCACAGGTACAAGCCACAAGCACTCTACTCTCCCACCTCCGCTCCAGGGTAAACCCTAGGCTCATTATAATGTATCTATATTGCAGGTATTCTCCTCCCACCATGGAGAAAGACTGCAGTGATGGATTAGGGTCCCTTGCACGGTCAAAAACTCCCCCTCTTAACCTGTGGGAGGAGAGTCTCAAAGGTTTAGAAGCAGCCTCCATTAGAGAGGCCCTCATGGTATCTCACAGCTCCTCCCAGCTATGAGGCAACAAATATCCAATCTCAAAACAACCTATGGATAGGGTCCACCTCCCAGAACCTTCCTACTTTCCCATCAGGAGAGTGTACTATATTGGTGCAGTATGCAGTAAGAATCAAACGACCTTGATATATTAATACAATTTGTACATAATTTAATTAAAATAGTAAATATGCGCTATTTAGTGAAAGTTATATAGACAATTTTAAAAGATATATTTCTATCCTTTTTTTTTTTTCTTTTCCTTTTTTAAGAGAGGGAGAAACAGGCTCTTTGCTGAGCAGGAGCCTGACAGGAGACTCAATCCCAGGACCCTGGGATCACAACCTGAGCCGAAGGCAAGGCAGCTACTTAACCAACTGAGCCACCTAAGCGCCCCAATATATTTCTATCTTTATATAGACATTGAAATGGGTGCTTCTTTATTTCCAAGGGCTTAATAATATAAGTGCTTATCATTCAATGACTATAACTTTTGTATATAGCAATAATATAAAGCACATCACATCAAGCTCAAGTTTCCTAGGCTTTTGTGCACAAAAAGAATATTTAGTGCATAATTCAATTATTGCCAGCCCTTATTTCATTTCCTAAGGCTTCTGAATAAATTAGAGTGTTGGACAAGTTTATAGCCTTTAACTTTCTTTCCAGGTTAAAAATGGCTTGGACAGGGCGCCTGGGTGGCTCAGTGGGTTAAAGCCTGCATCAGGCTCTCTGCTCAGCGGGGACCCTGCTTCCTCCTCTCTCTCTACCTGCTGCTCTGCCTACTCATGATCTCTCTCTGTCAAATAAATAAATAAAAATCTTTTAAAAAATGGCTTGGACATTTAGTAAGTTATTATGCTCTACAATTCCAATTATTTTCTATAGTGGCTTTTTTAACAACAATATGATGATATATATATATAGATAGATAGATTATAATATTATATAATATATAGTAATATATATTATAGTTTATAATACATTTACAACAAATACTTAGTATCTATCATGCATAGTAATAAAAAATATAATATTATATATAAACACAAACAAACCAGAGACTACAAAATTCATTTTCTTTTTACTTCCCTATATTCTTAATTTAATTTTTCCATTTAAATATATTTTTATATCATTTATTATTCATTTTGTATTTTGTTTTAACATCTACTCATAACTTTCATTTCTTCTCTTTCACTATGTAGTTAACATTTGGTTAACATTTTGGCATCAAGCCACCTTAGTACACATCATTCAATTTATACTATATATAAACCAAGTTTTGTTTTACCTGAATAAATTTGACAACAACTGACAAATATCATAAAGTTACCTTCCCAGTTAGCTTTTTGGAGGGAGTCACCTCAGAATTACTTTTATTTTTTTTTTCATCTTTGATATTTTCAGAGGCTATAAGAATTCATACTTCATTAATCTGCTATAAATTAGAGAAGAAAACATTCCATCTGTATGGATTTTCTACTTCTTGAATTTTAATAGTGTATGTCTTTTCTGAATTATGAAATATTTCTAATCTCAAACATAACTTAAAAGTTTATTACCTACCTAGTTCAATTACAAACTGTATTTTAGTTTTGAAGCAGATTCAGTGAATTTCTGTAAGGAATGAAGAGAGGGAAAGTTACTTGGAAATTTTTTTGGTGTGTTATTTATTCAGCATAAAATTGCATTTACTAAAAATGTATTTAATAGTAATATTCTATCCCTGCTATGAAGAAAATTTTTAAAGAAGCAACTCTTTCAGGAAAGCATTTGTTAATGGTATATAAAAAAAACCTATTTCTTCTGTTATTCATTAATTCCTCCTGTAATTCACTACTAGGAAGGCATTAAAATGGCCACTTTTTCAGGAGGATCCCATTTTCTGCAAATTTTACAGTGACTGGAAAAAAAGAAAAGAAAGGAAAGGAGAGGAAGAAGGAAGAAGGGCAGGCAGGAACGAGGAAAGAAGAAAGGACAGATGGAAGGAAGGAAGGAAGAAAGGAAGGAAGGAAGAAGGGAGGGAGGAAGGAAGGAAGGAAGGAAGGAAGGAAAGAGGAAGAGGAAGGAAAGAAGGACAATAGGAGAAGGAACTTATGACTTATGCTGGGAAATTTTTATAAAATTCTGGGTCATTCATCTATCTTGAAATTTAACAATGTCTGATTTTATCAGAAAGATCTGAAATGAAAGGAAATTGTCATTATTTAATTTCATATATTTTTTGAACAAAAGAAAACTGTATCTTTTTAATTCCACAATGTTTTTGCTAAAAATATTCTTGTGCAAGTCTTTTTGTGGATATGCAGTCACAACTTGTTTTTTATTAAGTTTTTAATTTTAATTCCATACATTGTTAGTTTGTTAGTTTTAGGTATACAGATAGTGAGGACATATCTTGTTTTATCACACCTCACTTTATTCATTTCCCAGACTTTTTTTTTTTTAACAAATTATATGATTATGGTAACCCTACATTGAGTAAGTTCATCAGTGCCATTTTTCCAACAGCATTGACTCACTTTATGTCTGTCACTTTTCAGTAATTCATGCAATATTTTAAACTTTTACACTATCATTATATTTGTTATGGTGATTTGTGATCAATGACCTTGGATGTTACTATTGTAATTGTTATGAGGCACATTGAACAGTACCTGGATATGGCAATAAAATTAATCAATAAATGTTGGGGTGTGTTGACTACTCCGCTGACTGGTCAGTCTCCTGTCTCTCCCTCTCCTTGGGTGTTCCTATTCCCTAAAACACAGTAATATTGAAATTAGGCCAGTTAAGAACCTTATAATAGTCTCTACATGTTCACGTGAAGGAAAGAGCAACACATCTCTCTCACTCTAAATCTAAAGCTAAAAATGATTCACTTTGGGAGGAAGGCATGTCAAAAAGTAGGCCTCTTGTTCCAGTTAACCAAATGGCAACTTCAAAGAAAAAGTTCTTGAAGGAAATTAAAAGTGCCATTCCACAGAACACAGGAATGATGAGAAAATGAAAGTCTTATTGCTGATAATGGAGAAATTTTGAGTGGTCTGGATAGAACATCAAAGCAGCCACAACATTCCCCTGAATCAAATCCTGACCCAGGGCAAGGCCCTAACTGTCTTCAATTCTCTGAAGGCTGAGAAAGGTGAAGAAGCTGTAGAAGAAAGCTGGAGGCTAACAGAAATTGGATTAAGAGGTTTAAGGAAAGAAGCCATTTCTGTAACAGAAGGGTGCAAGGGGAAGCAGCAGGTGCTGAGGTAGAAAATGCAGCAAGTTATCCAGAAGATCTAGTTAAGAGAATGAAGGTGGCTACACTAAACAAAAGATTTTCAATGCACACAAAAAAATCTTCTATTGGAAGAGGTCACCTAGGACTTACCTAGCCAGCGAGAAGGCAATGGCTGGGTTTAAATCCTCAAAGGACAGGCTGACTCTCATGAGAAGCTAATGCAGCTTGTGACTGAAAATTGAAGCTAGTGCTCACTTACCATTCAGAAAATCCTAGGGCCCTTAAGTGTATGCTAAATCTATTCTGCCTCTGCTCTATAAATGAAACAATAAAGCCTGTATGCCAGGATACCTGTTTATAGAATGGTTTACTGAATATTTTAAGCCCACTGTTGAGAAATACTGCTTAGGAAATCAGAGAAATCATTTGTGAAAGTCAAATGATGTGGAAAACCTCATTGTCTTTTTCTCAGAAAGTGCTACAACCACCCCTACCTTCAGTGACCATCTTGATCAGTCAGCAGTCATCAACATTGAGGCAAAACCCTCCACCACCAAAAAAATTACAACCCACTGTAACCTCCAATGATGGTTAATATTTTTTAGCAATAAAGTATTCCCAATTAAGTTATGTACATTTTTAGACATACTATTGCACACTCAATAGACTATAAGATCATATAAACATAATTTTATATGCACTAGGAAGCCAAAAATTTCATTTGACTCACTTTATTGTGATATTTACTTTGCTTTATTGTGGTGGTCTGGACCTGGTCCCACAATATCTATGAGGTATGCATGTATATTTTCATTCCTAGGAGTAGAATTTCAAGATTAGAGCATAAGCTGAGAAAGCTATAAGAAACTATCAAGTCATCTTTCAAAGTTGTAGTAATATTTTATACTATCTTCAAGATGTATGAGATTGCAGTTGCTTTAGTTTCTTGACAGTATTTCCTGTTTTAAGTCTTTTTGATTTTAGCTCTCTTAGTAAGCATGGGATTTTATGAATTATATTTACTGTGGTTTCAACTTGCTTTTCATTGAAAGTATTTCATGAATCATGTTGTACAACTTTTCATGTGAATATTGGTTAGATGAACTATCATTTCAGGTTCTCTGCTCCATTTACTATTAGTAACTTTTCTTATTATGATGATATTTAAGAGAGTAGACATATATAAAAATAAGTGAATACTTACATGTGTATATATAATGTATATAAATGTGTATATGTAATATGTTATATATACATATATATGTGTGTGTGTGTGTGTAGATCTATTACAACCAATAGTTTCCTATAGCATGGAGCTATCTTTTCATTCTCTTCACTGTTTCATTTAAAGAGCATTTTTAATTTTGCTGAATTCTAATCAATTTTTCCTTTGTGTTTAGTGCTTTGTTGTAATCTGAGAAAATTGCCCAGTTCAAAATTCTGAGAATTTTGTTCTATGCTTTTCTAAATGGTTTAGGGTTTTATCTTTTACATTTAAGTCACTAATCCATTTTGAGTAAAATGTTATACAATGTGAATCAGGGATTGGATTTTTGTTTTTGTTTCTGCTTTGTTTGTTTTGTTATTTCCCATAGAGATATCCAGTTGTTCTCCCCCATCCCCCCAAAAAAACTTCTTATCCCTATTGGATGATGCCATCAGCTTTATAACACAATCAGTTGGCCAAACTTTGGCTAATCTATTTCTGAATTTTCAGTTGTGTTCTATTGATCTTTATGCTTTTACTAGAACAAAGAATATTGTTCTTGATTTGGGAATTTAGAATAAGTCCACCAATTTCATTGATATTTTTCAAGATTGTTTTGGCTATTCTAGGCCTTTTGTATTCCCATCTGCATTTTAGAATTAGTGCCATCATTTATTAAGGGTTTTGTGCTGGGATTTTGTTAGTAATTTTAATGAATCTATAGATCAGTTTTGGGAAATTTTACATCTTCACAGTATTCAGCCTGTCAATCCATCACAAACTAAGAATTATAGAAAACTTCCTCTGATTATAAACAGCATGCACAAACAACTTAGAGCTAAGAGCTTGCTGTTAAAACTACATATGCCTTGGAATAGACTTTGGGTTCTTGCCATATAGCATACTGGACTTTCTTTTCTGACAAAAGCAATTATAGGAATGGACAAATCATATGAGATAACAATTTAGGTCCTAATAATTAGGCAATGCAATATTGTAATCCTTGTGAAAAGTAAAACTAGGAATTGGATCCCATGATTGCCCTGGTTTCACACTTGTAGTGTCTTTCTTGTTATAACAAAGAAAGACAACCCAAGTGGAGTAGATGTCTTACTAAGGAAGTGCAAAAAAACCATTCTGGGTTGTAAAGAAAACTGAACTTTATAGAGCGATTTATCAGAGAAAAGGATTTTGGGAGGAAGCTGGGAAAAGGGACAGAAGTCTTCATGAGATTCACCTAGGAACTTTGGAAGATGTAAAAGGCTGAGATGCCAGAATACATTTAATGCTGGAAATGTTGAACTTCTGGCCCAGCCAGAAGGGAGACATCTTACTCAGCAGCTCAAGTATTGAGCAGAGAGCCCGATGTGGGACTTGATCCCGGGTCTCCAGGATCATGACCTGAGCCGAAGGCAGTCGCTTAACCAACTGAGCCACCCAGGTGCCCCAAAATATGGATTTTTTAATGCTAGAAGATAAAAGATCTGTTGGACAGAATTCTATATTCAGTGAAAAAAATCCATGAATAATGGAAGTAAAACAAAGAAAATTTCAGATAAATGTAAGCTGAATGAATCATCAGCAAAGTATGTACAATACAAGAGAATAATATAGAAAGTGCTTCAGCCTGAAAGAAAATGGCATTATATGTTAACCTGAATACAGAGGAAAAAAATAAAGACTACTGGAAATGATAAATATATAAATCTACTAGAATAAGTATATCAATGTTGAAACATATAGTCAATATTCAAAAAAAAATTTCTATGCACTAATACATACATGTATTGTTTTTTATACTAGAAACTTCAAAACATTGATGAGAAAAACCAAAAGGGGCCTATAGAATTGTATACATATCCCATGTTCATAATTTGGAAGACTGAATTTTGTCACTTATCCCTAGACTGTTCTATAGAGTCAATAAAATCCTAGTTAAATTATAACAAGAAGTTATCTTTTGGTGAATGAAGCATGTGCCATGTTCTCCATATATTTTGTGTGTTCCTTCTTATCTATGTAATT
Source organism: Spilogale gracilis (assembly GCA_004023965.1). Classification (NCBI taxonomy): domain Eukaryota; kingdom Metazoa; phylum Chordata; class Mammalia; order Carnivora; family Mephitidae; genus Spilogale; species Spilogale gracilis. Next base: position 216,300 of record PITA01000768.1, on the reverse strand, counting down.
TACAGTTTAAAACTCAGTGAATATTATATAATTAAATGTAAATTTTCTGGCTAATATTATGTCTTTCATTAGAACTGGAAAGAAGTATTGGAAGATTTTTTTTCATAATAGAAAAACATTTATTTTTTTTTAAGATTTTATTTATTTATTTGACAGAGAGAAACACAGCTAGAGAGGGGAGTAAGAGAGGGAGAAGCAGGCCTCCCGCCAAGCTGGGAGCCCACTGTAGGGCTCAAAGCCAGGACTCTGGGATCATGACCTGATCTGAAGGCAGATGCTTAACCAGTGAGCCACCCAGGCACCCAGAAAAACACTTCTTAATTTAGAAAGTAGTCTCTTTAGTTATAAAATTTAGAAGATTTTCCCCAGAGAAATCCGTTTCATGTTTTTACAGTTATAATGAGAGAAACAGCAGAAGTTACAAAAGTGTTTATCATGGCAAATAATGTTTATTACTAACTAACATATTCACTTTATATATTGCTTTTTGGCAGTAGGTTGATGCAAACTATACGGGACACAAATTAAATAACCGCATCATGAATGTTTCTATGTTCTTCTTTGATGTACTCCACTTCATTAATATTTTATTAAGAGTTGGAGAAATGATAGTAGGAAGGAGACCTGTGTGTGTGTGTGTGTGTGTGTGTGTGTGTGTGTGTTGTGTCACATTCTTTTCTTCCAGATAACTCTCTGAGATGAGTAGTGTTCTAAAACATATTTTTTCATACCTCTACACTGATAAACAGAACAAAATCTAACTTGTTCTTTAAGAGGCAGTGGAGCTTTAAGTAAAATTGATGTGTAGGAATATTTATCTACTAAATGGCCCCAAGTGTGCAAACTTGGTCATTTAATATACTAAGTACAAAAGTGTATAAGGGGAAAAGAAAAGAGACATGACTTCTGCTCTTAAGGAGCTCATAGCTAGTCAGAGAAATATACTATTAAATAATTTCACTTTAACTTAGCAAACACTATTTGTTTTCTAATTTATGTATTTAATAGATATTTATTAGCAATACCTTGAATTTAACAACTTTGATCACTTAACCATTTCACCTGCTGTGATTAAGTGGCCAGAGGGGATAAGAAGGATCAAAAGTTTTGGTCTGGTATTTTTGAGTGAGTATATAAATGTATGCATGTGTAGTGTTTATATATATTTTTTTTCAGATATATATGATGTATGTGTATGTAAACATATGAATGAAAACAAAATTAATGCATATATATACATAAAGATCAATTTTTAGGAGACACTGATGATAAAAGATAAAGTTAATGTGTGATTACCTCAATTTTCTCTATCAGGCAAAATGCTATGCATTGTGCTTGGAGAGGATGGAATGGCTTGACAACTATGATAGAAGCTAACTAGAAAGTAAAGTATTCAAGGTTAAAGGGTGAACTATGCAAATATAGTTAGGAGAATTGATAAATGGCAGTTTTTATTTTGCTTGTCATAATAAGGGGGCTGTGTATTGCATAAAATTTGATTATACTAACACTAGAGTAAAACTGATATGGGCTCACATTTTAGAACTATTTATAAACTATATTCACTAGGGCGTTATGCATCCCTACATCTGAATTTTCTTATTTGTAAAACAGAGATACAAAAGATAACTATGCAACAAATTTTCAAATTTTTTCCTTTTTATTTCATAATACTATTTAGTTCTCTCTTTTATTGAATTGATATGGTTATATCTTTATTTCACCAGTATTTTGAAAGACTATTCTCTGCGTTTTTAATCTTCTTTATCCCATATTTCCCATTTTCATTTATTTCCATGTGTATTATTATTACTCCCTTCATTAAATTTTCCTGAGCTTATTTGGCTTATCTTTTCCTAACATCTTAAATATTATACTCAGTTTTGCATAATTTTTTAAAAGATTTTATTCATTTATTTGACAGAGAGAGAGAGATCACAAGTAGGCAGAAAGACAGACAGAGAGAGAGGGGGAAAGCAGGCTCCCTGCTGAGCAGAGAGCCAGATGCAGGCCTCCATCCCAGGACCCGGAGGTCATGACCTGAGCCAAAGGCAGAGGCTTAACCCACTGAGCAACCCTGGCACCCAGTTTTTCATATTTTTAATATAAGCATGAAAGATTGTATAATTTTTCTATTTTTAGCTGATCCCTAAATTATTGCATGTAGTATTTATTCACTCTTAAGCATTTTATTTTATTTTTAAGCATTTAAAATTTCTACTTAAATTTCATTTATGCCTGTCAGTTATTTTGAGCTGATAAAATTCACAAACATATAGATTAAGTTATATTTGACATTATGTTTCTAACTTAAACATAAGCTGGTCGGAGAACACTGTCTATTTAATGTCGATTATTTGTTGCACTTAATTATGGTCTAGAGAAATGGTTCTTCACAGTTAACTTTGTTAAGATCAAGATTCTGATTCATCATAGGTCTAGAGATGAGCCTGAGAATGTATATTTGGGCACAGATATGTTAGTACACAAAATTATTCAAAAATGTATCTATCCATTATCAGGAAGAAGTACTTTCAATCCTAAGTAATATAGAATTAAAACCTGTATATCAAATTGGCCTAAAGAATCAAGATAATTCTCCCCTGTTAATGAATATATGCTCTCAAAAGAACCCAACTCCCTATTTTCCAGATAGTTTTATTTGTGAATTCATGACACTAAGCAGATTATCTTGAATTAGATGACCTGACAAAGTATATTTCTTTTAACATATCTGTGTTCTGGGCGTCACATCTGAGAGGACAAGACAGAATAGAAAAACTGGTCCCCAAAACAGAGAGTTATATACTTAAAAGCTTTGAAGAAAACATCCTCATAATACTTTTATATAGGAAATATTCCTATTCTCACAATCACGTTCATTAGGGAAAAACAAAACAAAACAAAACAAATGATACATGTTTACTGGTTCCTGATAAGAAGAGCTAATTACATAAACTCATATTGCCTTCTGATAGCCAGGGACACCAAAGAAAAAAGAAGCTGTCAAACCTGAAAAAAATGCAGCATGAAATCTCAGATAATTGGTGGGTTGGCCAAAGATAATTGGGTCACAAGGAATGGGAGAAGTTTTTACACAAAACAAAAAATGGAAAATTTTTACAAATGGGAAATACTTTTGAAGAGAAGATTTTAGCAAAAGTTCTTTTCCTCCAGTCCACACTGCCTTGGGAAAACAATTGCCTGCAAAATCACCTGGGCAAGTTAAAAAGCACCAGCACCCTGGAGCCCATGGAGTAAGCAGACACTGCATCAAGAGGACTGAGAGTAAAGGAGGTGAACAGATATGGGCTCTGGGAAAGTCAACAGAGTCACAGAGTGTTCATGCCTCCACAATGGGTTTGAAAACGAGGCAGGCAGGGCCAAATCTACTTTTTTTTTTTTTAAGTTCTTATTTATTCATTTGACAGAGAGAAACACAGCTAGGGAGGGAATACAAGCAGGGGGAAGGGGAGAGGGAGAAGCAGGCTCCCTAGGAAACAGGGAGCCCTATACAGGGCTCCATGTGGGGCTGGATGTGGAGCTCAATGTGGGGCTCGATCTTGGGACTCTGGGATCATGACCTGAGCTGAACGCAGACGCTTAACGACTGAGCCACCCAGACACTGCCAAATCTATCTTTTAATACAGCCTGCTTCTAGGTTCCTTCCTACCTCACACTTAAAGGCAGGATAAGATCTGGGCTTTGGCTTCTCGCTCGAAATAGACACAGCTAACATTAAACACCCCTAGAGAAATTCAAAGAAACATCTGAGGAACTGAGACTCCCTGATGGTTAAAAGAAGAGCTGACTAACTGGTACTAGATGAAACTAAACTGTAAATAATCATATCTGTATTTTTTTAAATTCTAAAAGGAAAAGTTTTCTTTCTTCCTAATTCCTCTACTAATCCACCATTTTCTCCTTCCATATCTTACAAAAATCTATTCCATTGACTTTGCATTTTCTTTTTACGCTTTATTGTATTTGTATATGAATTTGTTTTCCTATGATGTTTACAAACATCCTCAATTTCTGCTTCTGATAAAGCTCTCCCTACATTCCATATTTTTCTAGATATCCTAAGGTCCTATCTCTTCTCTTATCACTAAGATTTTTGAGAAAGGGGTCAACATAGATTTTCTGTATTACCTCTATAAGCAATCTGGAGTTTTTCTCCCCAAAGCGGAATCATAATCCAAAAGCCAACCAGTTACCAAATCAAACAGAAAACGTATACAGCTCCTAATTTATTTGATTTTTCAGAGTGCTCAATACATGAGCATTTTTAAAGGTTTCTCATTTTTTGTTTCCAGGACACTTTTGCTTGAAGCTTTTTTCTGACCACTTTTTTTTTTTTTTTTAATTCTGCTCGTAAAACATCATTTGATGATGCTGGGTTTTTGTTGTTGCTGCTTGTTTGTTTTTGTTTTTGTTTTTTGAGTCTCCATCCTTGGACTTCTACACTCTACAATATACTTTACAAATTAACTTTGGACATATCACATAGATCTTCAGACTCAGATCTTACCTAAAACTGATAATATGAAAATCTTTGTTTTCAATTCAAATCTCTATCCTGAGCCTCAGATTAATATTTATAGCTTTTCTCCTGGGAATTCCCCCCAAATGTTTAAAGTACATCTCATATTCAACAAATCTATATGCAAATGCAATGTTTAATCTCCCTTTCTCTGCAAAATGATACTTTGCCCTTTTTTCTTTAGTATCTCTTTCCAAAAATGGTACCCCCTTTCATGTAGTCTAACCATTTTGTGGTTTTTCTGAGTTTCTTTATCTTTTCCACTTTTCCACATCAAACTGATTACCAGAACTTTTCATTTACATTTATTTAATATCCTGTAAATACTATTCTTACTTCCTATGTTCATTTTTTTTTTTACCTAAAAACTTCAATATTGTCTGTCTCTAATCCTATCATGTCCCTATATTCTTATTTAAAATTTCTGGTCAGTTAATCTTTCTTGAAAAAAAAGAAAGAAAGAAAGAAAGAAAGAAAGAAAGAAAGAAAGAAAGAAAGAAAGAAAGAAAGAAAGAAAGAAAGAAAAAGTCAGGCCAGTTGGATTCTTAATTTCTTTTATTAAGGAGAAAGAGAGCAAGAAACAGATGGGGGTTGGGGAGAGGCAGAAGGTAAGAGAGAATCAAGCAGACTCCATGCTGATTATGTATACCAACACAGGGCTCGATCTCATGACCCTAAGATCATGACCTGAGCTGAAATCAAGAATCAGATGCTTGGGGTGTCTGGATGGCTGAGTCATTAGGTTTCTTCCCTCGGCTCAGGTCATGATCCTGGAGTCCTGGAATCGAGTCCCAGAATCAAGCCCTACATTGGGCTCCCTGCTCAGCAGGAAGCCTGCTTCTCCCTCTCTTACTGCCCCTGCTTGTGTTCCCTCTCTCGCTGTGTCTCTCTCATTCAAATAAATAAATAAAATGTTTAAAAAATCTGATGCTTAACTGATTGAGCATCCCGACATTCTTAAATTTTTTAATGGTTTAAGGAAAAGCTGTTTAATTAGATAGTACAAAGCTGTTCATGACCAGCCCTTTACTTCTTCTGCCATATTTGGGAAACCGAGTAGTGGGATACTCAGTAGTTTTCCATTTCTCAATTCAGGGACTATTCTCTAATATTTAAGTTTTATGGTGGAATATAAATTAAATTTTAGGGTTCAGTGTACTAGATGGAGAATTCTGTCACCTATATTACTTCATCATATTCTATTGGAAGCACATCTTCCACTTGGTTGCTCAGGCAGTAGGAAGCAATGAAACATATTTGTCATAGTTTTAGTTTTCACTTCAAATCCTTAAGTAGCTCTTTAGACCAATGGTCTAAACTGTAATGACTCAATTTTAGAAAGCTTTTATACTAATTTAAAGTAATTGGAATTGAAATGCTTTACATTTTTTAAATGAAAATAAGTGATCAGACCACTTCATATAAAATAGTTTCAACTACTGATTTTAGAGTAAATCTAGACCATTCTCTTTCATATTCATAGCTTTTCTATAGTTATATACATTTTAATTTGCCTTTATTAGCTTGAACAAAGGTTGTTTTGATTATAGTTATTTTAAAATACAGCAATAATTCATTCAAATATCAATAATTGTATTGTAATTTAAAACAAGTCTCGATTTCCAATGATATATATTTGACATCTTCATGTTCTCTTTCAAACTATAGACCAAGTCTTCCTGTGAAAGCTTTATAAACATGGCATATTATGTAAATATTTTTCTAAAGCATCAATTTTATCCAAACGGTTTTGGGAAAACTTTATAGAACATGTTAAATAATTTTATTCTATTAAAATAAAACATTCAAATCCATTTTAAAGATCCACAGTGATTCTTCAAATAAATAGTTCACTTGATTTGGGAATTTCAAAGCCAAAGACTCAGACATGGGGTACACACTGACTTGCCTCTGATACTGAGCTTATTTCAAGTGAAAATATTTAAGAAAGACGATTTACTATAAAGAAGTTCTTTTAGTCTTTGCTCAGGCATATTAAGTTGAATTTTATATTCTTGATGAAAGGGTATGGAGGAATAAGAAGTAAGGGAATTTTTTTAAATATTTGACTCCAATTTCAGATTTGGTTTTGAATTTAGAGAAAAGGATCACATATATTAATTTGTAACTTCTTATAAAAGATAAAACTAGATATCTAACTACTATGCCAGGAGAAATGAAATTGAATTTCTGGTTTCTTAGTATCCATTTATATTTCTTATACCAGCAAGCTATAACTTTGCAATGTATCTAACATAATATTCTGCTTGATGCATATATCCTCATTGCAACTTCTGTAAAATTTAATCTACTAGGTTTTTACAGGCTTAATTTTGGTGGTGGAGACCTCTAATTTTAACCATTTGTCTAAATTTAATTAATAGAAAATTATTTTTCAAATTAATTACAAATGTACCCACCTTATGGTCACATTCATTCTTTGATTCCAGTTTTATTCAGTTTTTTTTTCAGAAATTGACAAGCATCCCAAATGCACATCACAGTTACTCAAGAACTTTTAAAACAGTTGTAATTTCTTCCCTGGTCTTCTCTTTTCTTTCCTTATTTCCTTCTTTCTTTCTTTCTTTCTTTCTTTCTTTCTTTCTTTCTTTCTTTCTTTCTTTTTCTTTTATTTTTTTAAGATTTTATTTATTTCACAGAGAGAGAGAGATCACAAGTAGGCAGAGAGGCAGAGAGGCAGGCAGAGAGAGAGGAGGAAGCAGGCTCCCCTCTGAGCAGAGAGCCTGATGCAGTCCTCCATCCCAGGACCCTGAGATCATGACCTGAGCTGAAGACAGAAGCCTTAACCCACTGAGCCACCCAGGTGCCCTGGTCTTCTCTTTTCTTAACTAAATAGCACCAACTATATCAGTTTATGTAACATATAAAGCATTTTAAATCCCTCTTTAATGATCAAACTTATTCTCCTCTTTATGTGCTTTATATTGACAATCTCTTAAATCATAACACCTATAAATGAACATGATTCTCAGAGTGTGGTTTTACCAGTATAGATTAGAGTTTACATAAGATTTTTCTCCTTCTGTGTCATATGTTAAAAAATATGACGGCATCCTTGCTCCCAGTACAGAATAGATACACTCTAATAGTCTTCTATATCCATTTTTATTTATTTTAATGGTCTTTTCCTCATCTATGATTCTTAAAATGTTCCATTTGTAAATTGGCTTAATGTAATTTAGATTGCCATAGTAGAGAATTACTTGACACAGTTCCAAGTTAAAGTGCTGGAAACAAAATGGAAGCTCTAGCAATTTTAAACTGCTTTGCCCTGAACCTGGCAATTAAAAATAATTGCCACATTTTCAATTTTTTAAAAGTTGCTCAGTCTGGATCTGGCTGAGCTTCTGGTCTGTGAAAATAAAATGGCAAAAAAAAATACATTACTTCTGTTTATTACAGTGGTCTAGTAATAAAAATTGCCTAGCTTGTATAAAACCAGATTTCTAGTGCTTTTAGTTGAGTTTAACAGATTCTTTTAAATGCTTCAAAAGGTCTCCATTTAACTAACTTAGTTTTGACTAAAAATCAGTGGTGGTTTATTCATTGCTCAAAATATCCGAAAAGAAATAGAATGCCTGTCCCTCATGTTGTGGAGGGATTTCAATATTGAGTTACAGGAAATACAGAAAGTCTCAGAGCCTTGGAAAATCAGCTCCTTAAATAATTATTTTGTCTCTGAGTGGGTCCATATCCTAATACAAAGTAACCAGCAAAAAAAACCAGTTAATTTCCTTTAATGAACGAATTGTAGAAAGCTCTAATTTTGCAGTTTTCAAGAAAAGTAAACTGAAAACAAATTATTTGGGCATAACCTCATCCAGCTATTTTCTTCAGTCGTGGAGTTTCCTTTAGGTATAAAATTTACTGGATATTCAGCTTATAGGAGAACTATATTTTCCTTTAAAACACAAATAGCTTGAGTAGAAAAGGACCATGATAGCATACAATCTTTTATATAATCTTTAACAATAAGCACGAATTGTAAATATTCACCTGGTTAGTGAATATTTATTTCCATTTCTTTTAAAATCTTCATTTCACAGGAAAAACTGGTTGTGAATGTTCTCCATACTTTAATTTCACCCATATGGCTTGCAAGGCTTTTTCATGTGCTGCAATTCTTTGTATCTGGATTTCCATAAAAGATAATACCATTCATGAAGTACCTACTGCCAATTCTTGCATTTTTGAAGCTTAATATGTATGCAGAGGGTAGAAATAAGTGCCTGTAGCTGAAATGGAAGAACACAAAGTTCTAGAAATAAATGTTTGAAATGCAAAATAGTCTGGCCCTTTAATCAAACATTTATTAAGTGCCAACATGGGTCTGGTACTCAATGGGACATTAGATCAGAGTGCTTACAATAAGCTTCCATGCCAGGAAATGTGTGTGACTTGCGTGTCACTGGTCCATTCACCTTGATTTGAAATTCTTTCTTTAAAAAAGTAATTCTGACTTGGCTTTTCATTCCAGTCAAACTTATGATTATTATTCTCTCCATATGTATTTCTGGAGCTGAAGCAAAATTTGAAGAAGTATTATCTTAACTCATTTTTAAAGGGACAGAGGTCTCTTAGGAAATGAATAGCGGTATTTTAGCAGGTTTGATTATAATAATCTCAAATAGCTACAACAACACATGTGTGATTTTCTCTGTCTTTTCAACAATCTATACATTTGCTATTCTCATTATCCTAGTTTTGTAGATGAGGAAAGAGGGGCACAGAAAATTTAAAAACGTACTCAGTATCTCACAGCTAGTAAATAGTAGAAAAGATTTTGTATCAGTCTCTCTCCCTCTAGAATCTGAAGACTTAATGACTATGTTCAATGTATATTATAATAAGTATGCTAAGGTACTTATTATTGACAATTATCTTATTTTTTTAATATATGTTTCTTCATTTGCCATTTATTAAACAGACATTCATATCTTGAAAGTGAATGACAAATTTAAAAGCTGTGGAAAAAAGATAATAATTTTAAGTACAGAGTATACAATTATTATGCATATTATTTCAGTTTTATCAAACTATTTCATATCTTTGATAGTTTTTGAATTATAGTTACAAAACAAGTTCAATTTTATAGCCCCTCAGGTAGGTCTTTCAGATTATAGGTGGGGCTTTTCATTTTCCAGTTTTATTCCACAATTATGTCTTACCCTGTATTTCTTTTATGTTACCTTTTTAAAAATTAACAGTACACAGAGCATGGAGAATGTCTGCAGGTTCTAGAAATATCATTTAAGCTGAAGCCTTAAATTTGAGTTTTGTTTTTTACATCTTGAGCTAACGTAGAGAGTATGAACTCAACCCCTTTGCTATAAAGCCAGAACTTAGATTAAATATAGACATTTCTAAAACAACCTCTCTGCTATAAATGTCATTATGATTCTTAATTTGTTATTTTTCATTAATCAAAAAAGACTTGGATCTTTTTATATTATATTTTTACATATTGTTATATTAGAAAGCTATAAAGATAACAGAAAAAAATAGTAGGGAACATGATGGAGGGAAAGTAGATAAATCACGATAAGAAAAATAGTGTATCACTTGTGAGAAAGCAAACTTGAAAATGAAAACTGGAGGAGAGTCACATTAAATATAAGTCTTTCCAATTTCTGGGTAATACTGGAGAGAAGTAAGGTGACATAGAACGTGAAATGTTTAGGAACTTCGTTTCTTTTACATTTATTGTCATTTATTATATTCAATTGCTCTCTATTATTGCATTTTCTTATTTACATATTTCATTTACATTATATTTTATTACATAAAAACATGGTAGATTATATGTTTTATCATTGTAATTGTGATTACATGTTTGAATATTTAATTTTTTTGTTATAAATCAAGGTCTGGAGCACCTAAGATTTGAATTTAATTAATTAACTAAATAATTAATTAATTTTTAAGACTTGAATTTAAACTTTTTCTAGGGTCACGTTAAGTTAAAAATGTGAAAAATTTATGCAGCATCAAAATATTCTTATGTAAAGAAAGCAGTATTGTCAAAGAAAAGTAAACCTTTAATCTTTATCTGGCATTGATAATTGATTCCATCTTTCCACCAAGAAAGGATATGAAAAGATGACAAAAATACTACATTAGGTAATAGATTGCTTTACAGATACATCTTGAGGTAAGGGCAAAGTAAGTTAAATAATATAATGTGTTGTATTATAAGGTTAGGTCTGCATATGTATCCTTTTTCAAAATGGTTAAGTAGTGGCTAAAAATCAAGCTACATAGATATTTGTTGTCTTTATAAGCTCACTCACAGTAGTTTTCTCCATTTTTATTTTATATATATTTTTAAAGTTTTTATTTACTTATTTGGGAGAGAGGAAGAGAGAAAATGAATGGGGCAGAGGCAGAGGGACAAGCAGACTCTATGCTGAGCCAGGAGGCTGATGTGGGGCTCCATTCCAGGACTGTGATATTATGACCTGAGTTGAAGTCAGATGCCTAAATGCTGAGCTACTCAGGCATTCCTCCATTTTTATTTTATACTTTATAATCTCTTTAACATATCAAGATTATTACATAAGCATTTTATGGATAAAAAAAGCCTTTTACAAACAAAATTTGAATCACCTTGGTGCCATAAAGAAAAATCTAATAAACATGAATAGAAAGTCTCTTAAAAAATTATAATTATGCATTAGAGGAAAATTTTCTGAAATAGGAAAAAAACTGCTGAAACAGCATTAGTTTAGAACATAAGGATCCTGGAACCAAATTAAAAAACAATATTTTGTATTTTACTTTTTTTCAATTACAAATCAAGTATTACAGAAATGTAATGTATTTGCCTATTTTCATTCACCAAGTATACAAAGACAATGGTCAGAAGAGGGAAAAAGAGAGAAGAAGAATAGCATAGAGAGAATAATAGACAAGTTAGGATTTGACATTATAGAATCCATGAAATCTTGGGAATACAGATCCAAGATGGCCCAATAATTATAAATCTCCCCAAAGCACATACTCTTCCAGGAATTTTCTTTTAAGGCAGATATTACTAACAATATGAGTGCACAATTCATAAAAGAGTAAATAAAACTATGAATAACACACATGAAATTATTCAAATTTATTAGCAATAAATATAATGCCAAAACATGGTGGGGCATGTCAAAACCATGCAAGAAACAGATTGAAGATTCTCCTAATGGTCAGATCTGGGGGGGAGGGGATACAGAGAGAAATAATAATGGTAATGGTAATGGATTACAACCCTAGAGGAAAATACCCAAGAGTTTCTACAGATATATAGAAGAATAGTTGAATAAACAAATAAATGAGGATGAAAGGACAGTTCCTTATTACAGTAGAATTCTAATTAATAAATGGAGAAGGAATAAAAAATCAACATCTGGGGCGCCTGAGTGGCTCAGAGGGTTAAGCCTCTGCCTTCAACTCAGGTCATGATCTCAGGGTCCTGGGATTGAGCCCCACATTGGGTTCTCTGCTCAGCAGGGAGCCTGCCTCCCTTTCTTTCTCTGCCTGCCTCTCTGTCTCCTTGTCATCTCTCTCTGTGTCAAATAAATACATAGAATCTTGAAAAAAAATCAACATTGGTGAACACTATTTGCAGAAACAAGAATTATCAATGGATGCTAAAATTAATGAATGAAATACTGTAAGAAATACATTAATTATATAGCATCAAACTCTATTTCAAGAAAATATTTATTACAAAGAAAAAAGTCATCTAGAGAACCCTGTCCAGATTCTACCTTAACTAAGTGATCAAGTTAATCTCACTGATAAGAAGTATCAGTATAATCCACAGGTTGATACTGTGTCCTGAGAAGGATACAATGTCACACCTGTGTTACCTTATCCAAAGTTCATTCATAAAAACACATCAAACAAAACGAACTCAGGGATGTCTACAAAATTAGGGTCCCATACTATTCAAACATGTCAAGATCACGAAAGACAAATTTCTTCTTGATTGGAAGGAGACATGAAACTAAATAGAGTGTGGGATCCTGAACCTGAAAAAGAGCATTAGTGGAACAATTGGTGGGTTTAACAAAGTCTGCAGATTAGTTTATAGTATTCCATGAATATTAATTTCCTAATTTTGATAATTTCATATGGTCATATAAGATATTAACATTGGAAGAACCTGTGTGAAGTGTTTGAGGAGCTCTTTTTCTGAGTTTTGAGACTTTTTAAAATTTTTATTTATTAGATAGAGAGATCACAAATAGGCAGAGAGGCAGGCAGAGAGGAGGAAGCAGACTCCCTGCCAAGCAGAGAGCCCGATGCGGGCCTTGATCCCAGAACCCTGAGATCACGACCTGAACTGAAAGCAGAGGCTTTAACCCACTGAGCCACCCAGGCGCCCAGATTTGAGACTCTTTACTATTCTGTAATTATTTCAAAATGGAAAGCTAAAAAATAATAATAATAATTTAAATACAATAATTTCTTGTTAACTTGGCTTTAGGATTTTCATATGTTTAATCTTACTTTTTGAAAGGTTACCTATACTAGTGTTTTGTTATTTTTTTTTCTTTTTTCTATGCTACCTCAAAAATTGCTAATTCATTGTGCCAACTATCTAATACTGGATCAATAATTTAAAAATATCCAACATTTTGAACAGTTGTTTCTAAACCTGTAAGTGGGTGCTGTGAAAATAAATAGAGGCCAGATCCCTGTCTAGAAGAGTTCACAATTAAACAAGTAATAAAAATGGTATTTATGTTTGGAAAGCTAACTTACTATATGATGCCAAAATGCAGTATATTGATAAGAATTTTTGGTATACAGAAGAGGTTGGTACATTATGACAGTTGAGGATTGAAATTAACTTGAATGTGAAGGTAGTATCATATGGTTTAGAGTATAGCATTAGGTACTCAGATGTTTAGAAAATTTTAAGTAATTAATTGGAATAGAAGCAAATATTCTTTTGTTTGTAATAATAAAATAATCTCATATATAATTTATTACAAAATTGTTCTGTGTTTATCAGTAAATGGTTAGAAAATAATTTATTTATCACATTTGCTTTATGAGGTAATTTATATGATTTAACTCAGTTTTACAAATGAGAAGCCAAAGCAGCAGAGCCAAATTTATTTGACTCTAGAGCCACATTTTTCTAACTTGAAAAGATGCTATGCTAGAGAATAAAGTTGTTTCTTTATCTGATCTAAGAGGACATGTACCAGAGATGATGAATTCCCTCAGAGACATGGAAGGACTTTATGTTGTGAACACTTTATAAGTAATCATGCTCTTTTGTCCGAAATAGATAGTTGTTGGGAGCCACCTGGGTCTCACAAGCTGATGTAGTCATCATGGGGAAGATGGCAGTAGCACAACTCCTGCCTCACGGGAAAACTCACTGACTTCCATGAGTCTTAGTGAGAGGATAGCAGTGGAGCAAAGCTCCTGCCACCGGAAAATATCCCCACGAGGCCCGACGTGGTCACAGCGAGGAAAGGGCAGTCTGAGTCTGGCCCCTGCGGATGGTGCGAAACTGGCATCTCCTCTTTCTACTGATTGGTCTTTAACCCAAAAGTAAAGCCCATCATTCTTGGCAGGGCCTCAGGGGTGCTTCAAACCAAACTGAGAGTTCTTTACTGACATCGCATAGAGACCATACCCTTGGCCCTACTGTAAAGACTTCAGATCCAATCACTAAAGAAGGTTCTCCCAGCACCTTCCCCTTGAAGACATGCAGATCTGTAGGGAAGATCTGAAGATAGTTAAAGGCCCTTGAGCTACGAATTAGTTTAGCCCAAGGAAAAGAGCTTTATCTAAAGATGAGGCACAAACAAGGGCAGAACATAAGTTACTACATATTAACTAATGACAAATGATGGTTCCCTCCCGAGGCCTACATTCCATGAGCATCCTTGCTACAAAAACACCCACATTCCCTTGTACTGGTGTCTACGATGAGAATGGAGAATCAATAGTCAAAGAATAACAAGGTAGTTTAAAAACACTGCCATTTGTACAAGCCCTCACTAGAGGTGTGCTTACACACACAGTTCCAAAGAAAAGACCTATGCAAAGAACTTGAACCCTACCTCTACAAAATAAATAACACTTCCCCCTACTATGGTTAACGTGCTAGACAGGGTGACTCCTAGCTGGTTTACTAATAATCTAGCTTATATCTTAAAGTTTAACTCTATATGTAACTTACTAACCTAAGCCTTTTTAATTATCTTGTTGATCAGAGAACCTTATCACTAAAAGTCATCTTCTGTAAAAACATTCTGCCTTTTGATGACATGTCATTTGTTGCCTATAAATAAAGATACTGTAAGCCAGCAAGGTGGAGATACCTGGCAGGTGATCGAAAGGAATCTTTGTGGCCCTCTCATTCGCCAACACTGTCCTTCCTTCAGGGACTCCTGGTTCAGCTGCAGTGGGCCTCCTGCAGGTAGTAATCACTGTTCTAGTGTTTGTGGGTCAGATGGAAAGACCTCCATACAAAATATGTCTTTTACGGCTGTGACCTGTGTTCACTTGGAAGCAATCAGCTCAATGGTCTAGACAGACAGAGTAATCAAGCTCTTCTCTGATTGAGGACCTAAAATGAGATGATGCCAAGACCTGGAGAGTGGATGGAGGATTAAAAGTGGTTGGGTCTCCAGGGGTCATTATAGAAGATAGCTGGAACCTTCTAGAAACTCGGGTCAGGGAACATTCTAGAAACTGATAGTTACAAGAGTATATAATCAAGGGGGAGTTTTAGGAGCTGAGTTTTAGACATATTAAATGTAAGATTCACATAGGACATCCAGGTGAAGGTGCTCGCTAAACTATCCTTTCAAAAGGAAATGATTTGTGTTTTGGATATGGATTTGGCAGTCATCAGTAGATTAGCAAGAATAAAGTACCAAGCATAATGCAATGAATAGCACATGCAACCTAATTTGCACATGCTGTTCTGTAAGCCCAGTGAAGTTCCAGCAATCTGCCCAATCATATCCCGCATGGAAGTTTATGTAGCAATAATACATAGTCAGATAACTGAAAGGACTCACAAACCTCTATGAAAGAACTCACAAGACTCCATAGAGAATTCCATCTTACAGCTTTAAGAAAGGTAAAGATACAGTAAAGCAAAAGAAAGAGATACAGGCAAGCAGAGATATCCAGAGATGTCCGGGTGCAGATTTCAGGGCTTTTGCTTAGTCATATAGGACGACTTTGCCTTCTGGTTGTTACACATCAAGATGTGCAGGATATCTTCATCTTAGGGAAACCAAAATATAAATTGACTGAGGAATTACCTCGCAAAGATAAGCTCTCACTTTAAGGCTGTATTTTGCTGGTTTTTCTCAGATATGCTTCTGGAAGCATCCCCTTTGACTATCTGATCCTTCTTTCTCCATGTTATTTCCTCTCCTTCCTGAGCAGTCTCCCTTCATCCACAAGGTGATTTGTGAAATATGCTGGAGATTCTTGAAATCTTCCTGAGTGTATACCACTTGGAACACTTTGATCTCCTTGAGGTCCTTAGTTACTCCCAATGCAATTCACTCTTTGGTGGTGCATTTGTTGACACAGTCAATTTCGAGCCTGTAGAGAATACTCTTACCCCTCTGTTATCCAGTTTTACTGCTTGATTCCAGATTTCTTTATCATTTTTAGGGTAGAACCCTAATATTTTATTATACTATTTTATAATATTTACTGAGTATGTATTTTCTATTTCTGAGTTCTGTGCCTTATAGGACCCATCATTCCCTTATCACTATACTTGCCCCACTGATTTTAAAACCCTCTGCTCTTACTGTCTTCTAGGTGATTTGCCACTCTTGACACCTATTTTCTGGAGGGATTTCCTGTCACAGCATTCTGTTTAAGTTGTCATCCAAGTTTGCTTATTTGTTTTAACTTTATTATCCTGGCTGTTTTAGCTGGTATTTGGTAGAAAAGGGGGAAAGTCTGACATCCAAACTTCTGCCATTCTCTCTCCAGATCTTGAACCATCAACTGGGTCAAATTTGGCAATATTGTCCTAGAAACTTACATACTTCACCAAAGTGTTCAAATTACTTTGTTAGGGTTTTTACATCATTAAAAGAGATTTTAAGTATACAATTATATTTGATTTCCAGAGGACTTTATTTTTATTTATATAAATTAGACAAATATTATTTAATTAATTTTGAATAAATAGCCCTTCTGTATAAATCCATAAATGATGAAGGACATTCATTTATACCTGTGTGCTTCTATGTGTATTTGTTTCTAGGTATGTAAACATATGAATAATAGCGAAACAAACTTGGATAATCACATACAAACTCAGTATTCCTCAAATAAGTTTTTTCTTACCACATTTTAAAATATCTTATTAAATAGACATATAAGATAAAAAGAGAAAAAATTGCTTTTATAGAATGTTGAAGTTGTCTGATGCTAGCTTCATTAACAAACTGACATTACCTAACTAGATATTAAAAGCATAAACACGCTTAGAAAAATCTGTATTTTTATCACAGTAACTATTCTATTTTTTAAGACTATCATAGTCAAGTTTCCCAAGTTCTTTAAAAATAAATGCAACAGGACAAAAATTGCACTTCAGCATGAAAACCACTGCAAAGAACAGTATATTTTATCTGCTGTCAGAAAGCATTTCTGAAAACAAATCACCCAACTTTATGCAACTTCAAAGACGTTATCATTTCAGTGAGAAAAATCTGAAACATATAGTATAACTATTTATCTAACAGAAATGACTGCATACAAAATGAGCATATCAAACCCACTTACATATTACACATTTTTAACCAGGCAATTAAGCTTTGTCAAAAACATTCTTTTGTTCTTGATTTTGAGAAATGTTACCATATGCTAAAATGTGTATTGTGATTCCTATACAGCCATTCGGAAACAGTTTGCCTCTGTTATGAAAATAAATTTAAAGTACTAACACTTTTTGTTTATTTCTAAATCTTCCAAGATGTGTGCACATATAATTCTGTAAAGTGAAAGCACTGTACTACACCATCAGGAGTTTTATGGTGGCTTGTATTGAGTGAATTGATATTTATGTTTACTTTTGTTTTCTTTAAATCACATGTTTGCTATAGGATCATACTGAGATGTATTAGGTTGGAAGAATAAATGCAATTTGAAACTGTACAAGAACACATTAGTCAGGGAAACCATTTTCTTCTGCCTATTTCAAGGAATAGATATTCTGGCAAAGTCTGAGGAAATCAATCAGGAATTGGGTAATTGCTATGCTCCAAAGATTAGCGCTGTGTCATTGTTGACAGATGTCAGTGTTTATGCATGTGGGTCCAACACCTTAAAATAACAAGCACCATTATGTATTTACCCAGGGAACATATTCTTGTAGATTTCCTTCAAGTAACAAGGAAAGGTTTTGGTTATCAGGAAGATATTACAGAAAAATGATTTAGGACCACCTGAGTGGCTCAGTTGTTAAGTGTCTGCTTTCGGCTCAGGTCATGATCCAAGAGTCCTGGGATCAAGTCCAACATCGGGCTCCCTACGTAGCGGGAAACCTGCTTCTCCCTTTCCCACTCCTTCTGCTTGTGTTCCCTCTCTTGATGTCTCTTTCTCAGTCTGTCAAATAAATAAAAATCCTTTAAAAAGTGATTGAATTTAAGGAAAGCTGAAGATATTCAATTTAAATATTAGACCAAGACATTTTCCCAGATTTAACCTGCAGTTTATTTGTATAGTGCAACTTTAATATAGACATTTATAAATAATGTTATTTTATGTAGTGTCTACATTATTCCCTTTTCCATATTCCATGGATGTAGAAGAAAAGAAATGCTTCAGTCAAATAAATACCCTTCTCTGAATACCAGCTTCTCCCTCATCTCTTTGAACAGGGTCATGTGAGGAACAAATAAATGCATAATGCCTGGCACATAGTAGACCCTTAAAGAAAGTAAGCTTTTGAAATATCTTTTGTAAAGGGCTAGTTTTTCATTTTGATGTTTTTATTTCAATATATTGTCAATATTTTTATAAAATGTAATAAATACACATTGCTGTTATATTTCCTGGTGGTCATTTCCTGGGGCTTAGGTCACATCCTTTCATTCACACATAGAGATCTCTGCAGATCATGAGAGCATTCTCTACTCCCTCTCTGGTTTCTTCTCTGTACAAATTCTAGCCACTTTGATCTGCCCAAACCCAAATCTCTCCCTTCTCAAGTCAGCACAATAATCATGCTCTGGTTTTTCCCTCCCATACTGTGTCCTCAGGAGTTGGTTTTGAAGTATGGCAAAAGTTCCATTGTCATTTATCTCTTGACCAGTCAAAATGGATTTCATCATTGCTGTAGTAGCAAAAAAATACATATGTGTTGCAGATAATATCCTTGATAAAACAAATAATTGAAGATTTCTTTAAAATTTGCATACAGAGAAATCATATTTTTATTTATTATACACTTTAAAGAATTCATTATCTTGGGCACCTGGGTGGCTCAGAGAGTTAAGCCTTTGCCTTTGGCTCAGGTCATGATCTCAGGATCCTGGGATGGAGTCCCACATTGGTCTGTCTGCTCAGCGGGGAGCCTGCTCCTCCCTCTCTCTCTGCCTGCCTCTCTGCCTATTTGTGATCTCTCTCTGTCAAATAAGTAAATAAAATCTTTTTTAAAAATTCATTAGTAAATTGCTGCACTTCCTTCGGGTGAGACTTCTCTGAATTATTTGACAATTTCAAATTCTCATATATATATCTTTAAAAAGTCATTTTTTCTTCCTTTATACTAGATATAACTTACAATTATTTATGTGATAACTTAATCAATGCTTTTATTCTCTACTTAAAGTAGAGTCTTTGAGAAAATGATTTCTTATTTTTGAGCGACAATGTATCTCTAACATTTAGCAGACTGGGAAATAATAGGTGAATGGAATAAACAAATAAAGGAGTAGAACAAAATTATTTTTCCCATCTGTAATAAAATTAAATTTATGATATTTATAAAATATTTGACATTAAGATGAAGTTCATGTGTAAGGCAATGATTTACTCAGAAATGTATTTATTTGGCATCTGTAATGAAGTTGATATGTGCAATGTGCTCATGAGAGTATGAAGATCAGCATTCGATAAGCACCTAATTTTTTTTGATTCTGTTTTTAACATTATGTCGTAAACTAAGTTTACACTTATAGAAAAATATAAAAATTGCATTGAGAGTTCCTGTTTAACCCTCACTCAGCTTCCCCTCTTGTGAAAAATGTCATGTAACTATAGTATAATTACCAAGACAAGGGAATTAATACTAATAAGTATTAATATTACTAGTAAGCAAATATTAATAATAGTAAAACACTCTTAACTAAATCATAGATCTTATATTCAAAAGTCACCAGTGTTTTTGCCATTGTCCTTTGCCTACTCAAGAATTCTATCTAGGATCCCATGTTGCATTTTCTCATTATTTCCTTCGTCTCCTCTGATCTGTGAGAATTCCTCTATTTTTCTTTTTTTTTTTTTTAACATTGACATTTTAGAGAGTTTGCAGAATGCCTTCAATTTAGGGTTGCCTGATGTATTCTCATGGTTGTGAGATCACACATTTTTGTCAAGAATACCATTAAAATGATCTTGTGCCCTTCTCGGTACATTGTATTGTGGGCTCAAGATGATGTTATATATTAACCTCCATCAATGATTAATATTGGTATCTGTTGGGTTTCTCTGCTGTTCAATTTTATATTTTCTTTTGTAGTTAATGTATATACTCGGGCAAGATACTCCAAACTAGGTAAATACTATTTTTCCTCAAACTTTTACCATTATTTTTTAAACGTGGGTTACATGCTGACCTTAAACTCACAACCCTGAGATCCAGGCCTGAGCTAAGATCAAGAGTCTGATACTTAATTGACTAAGCCATCCAGGTTCCCCTTCCCCGACAAATCAACGAATTTTAACGTCCATCTTGTCTGCAACAGTAATCATGGTGATGTTTGCTTTATGGAAATTTTACATTACTCTCTTTCCTCTACACTTATTAATTGGATTCTATAATAAGAAAGAGCTGCTCCTATTTATTTATTCATTCATTTATTCATTTATTTTTATTTTTTATTTCATCATGAACCCATGGATATATATTTTATGATAGGAATTATAATAAATTCCTGTTATTATTTATTTTGTGTGTAATTCATCCCAGAATTGGCCATTGGAAACATCTTCAGGTTAGTTTCTGCATCATGTGCATATTGGGCATTTTCTGGCATGATAGAAATGTCATGGTCATCTTGCATTTTCCCTGCTTCAGCCCTCTTCAAAGAATCCTGGTTCTTTTTATGTGAGAATTGTATTTTAAAACCAAGATCTGAGTGTTACATGTGCTCCTTGCTACTGAAGTGTGATTGCTTCTAGGCCGTCTCAGTCGGCAAAACGAGGAAATATATGTAAGTATGCTAACTATGCCTTCATACATGTCTACATGTCTCCATCTCTCTGTGTGTATTTGCATGTGTGTGTGGATCCTACTTTAAATTCATATGATATCTCTGATTCCAATTCAAAACTACAATATTCACTTTAGCTTTTCCTCTTTCCTTATTTGTATTTATTTAACCAAGAGTGAAAAGCTCAACTCTTATTATCAACAATGTATTTATATGTTCAACTGTACTGTATACATAATATAGATTTATAATGCTGACAATTCACAATTAACAATTGCTAATTCTCTTTTGAATGACACATTTACTAATTTGATTGCAGTATTTATGTGCAATTATTTTGTCTCTAGCCCTATGGTATTCAGTGCAGGTACTGTTGTCCAAGGCTATGGAGGTCAATTTTATGTTGTTTGTTTGTTTTTTTTACTTTTCTATCACCTTCACTATGATTAAGTTATTATTTCTAATACTGTTAGATTCGTCTGCTAGTATTTTATTCCATTTTAGACTTTCTCCACATTCGAATTGGTTTAATTGGTTTACTTACTTGGGGTGGTAAATGAAACATTACTATAGTTTTGAAAATAAGTACAATACAGATAATGGAGTTAGAGAAGTGATACCCCTTATCACTGTTACTGTGAAACCATTTCACCCTTTCCTCCACCTGCTCCCCAACTCCTCCTCATAGGGACCAGTCTCTTTAGTTTCTGAGTAATTGCTCCTGTAATTATAATGTACTAATGAGCAGAAATATGTGGCTTTTTACATCCCATTTTTCTTAAATGGAGGGAAAAATATACTATAGATATTGTTTTATTCTTTGCTCTTTTCATTGAACAGTATGGTCTAGAAATCATGTCATATCAATTTGTAGAGATATTCTCTTTTGTTTTTATATTTGCCTAGTACTCTGGTGTATAGAGTATATAACCACATATATAACCCCAGTATGTATTTAACCATTCTTGTATGTATGGGCATTTACAATGTGTCCAGTGGCTACAGTTGCAAACAGTGCTGCAGTGAAGTAACATGTCCCTGTGTATTTTCATATTTTGTAGGTCTGTCTTTAAGGTATATTCCTAGAAGTGAAATACAAGTACTGGGCTGTGTACTTCTGTTTGTTATTGTGAAATTTCCCTCCAGGAGGAGTGAACCAATTTGAATTCCCACCAGTGACATATGAGACTGCCTGTTTCCCATGATCTTGATGAAAGAAGGTATTATCTTAGTTTTTAATTTTTGCCACTCTGATAGATGAGAAATGGTATCTCAATTTTTCATTTTCATTTCTCTGATTATGAGTGAAGGTGAACATATTTTTATACATTTGGCAGTCATTTTTAGACCTCTCTTGTGATTTGTCTTTAAATGTATTTTGCCATTTTTCTTTTGGAGTTCTACAGATATCTATGTGTTGTCCCACCCTATCCACAGGGGTCATGTTTGTAAACTCCCAATGGATTCCTGAAATGGCAGATAGTACTGAAGCCTATATATAATATGTTTTTCCTTTATGTGATAAAGTTTATAAAGTTTCTTATATGTGATAAAATTGAATTTATAAATTAGGGACAGTAAGAGGTTAACAAAAACTAATAATAATATAGAAAGAACAGCATACCATAATCAAAGTTATGTGAATGCAGTCTCTCTCTCTCAAAATACCTTAAAGTACTGTACTTACACTTCTTGTGATGCTGTGAGATGATACAATGCCTATGTGATGAGATGAAGTGAGGTAACTGGTATAGGCATGTGATGTGCTGTTAGGCTGGGTGAGCCCTTCTGACATTAGGGCTAGGTTGAGTGTGGATGATTGAAACCTCAGGAAGTTAAACTGTGAATGAGGGGAGGCTACTGTATCTTCTATTATTAGCTTCTTGTGTTAGAAGTTGCAAATACTTTCTCACAATTTTGCCAGTTATCTTTTGACTTTTTGACAGGGATTTTCATAAAATTTAGAAAAATATGATGTAGTCAAACGTATAAACTTTTTGTTTCTTGCCTTCAGATTTGAGTCAGAGTTGAAAAGCCTTTTCCTAAATCCAGATGAAAGAGACATTTATTCTCACCTCTTCTAGCATGAATAAGTTTTCATTTTTAACATTTAGATCCCAGATTTATTTGGAATTTATTCTTATGTGTATGATACAAGATGGTTTTAATTCGATATTTTCTCAAACAATTGCCCAGGTGTCCCATAACAGTTATTAAAATGTCCATCTTTACCTTCATAATGTAAGATGCCCTCTTGGTCATATGTGAAATCTTGGTATGTGTTTAGGTCTACTTTTGGACTTCCTCTGTTATTCCATCCTGTATCTATCCAAGCACCAGTACCGTGATGGTTCAACAACAGTCCACAACAATTTTTGTATTAAATATATTTTCAAAGTAGCTTTGAAAATTATTAGAATTGGATTAAATTTATGAATTAAATAAGAAAGAATTCACTTTTTTATGATGTTCTAGCATCTTTATGATGATCTATCCAGGAGAAAAGGATATGTCTCCACCTGTTTAAGTTTACTTTGCTGCCTTTCAGGGATGTTTAAAATGTTTCCTTGTACTGGAAAACACAATAAAAAGACATATTTGCACATTTCTTGTTAACTCTCTTCTCGAGTAGTAAATCTTTTCTAGTATTATTGTAAAGATGATTTTCTTGATCAATATGTTCTGTAGGTGTTTATTTTTTGTGTATATGAATGCAACTGATCTTTGTAAATCAAACTTGTATTCTACTACTTCACTGAATTGTTTGTTTTTTTACTTTATCTTATCATTGATTTTCTGAGATTTTCCAGATATGGGATCATACCATCTGCAAGTAGAGATTGTTTTACCCCCTCTTTACACATTGATTTATAATTGATTTTGCTTTCTAACTGTATGGTTAATATTGCCAGTAAAATGTTTAATAATAATAATGATAATAATAATAATGTTGAATAAGAGTCTTTTGTCACATAATCATAGATACTCGAAAATCACTGCAATGAAGGCTTATATATTCTCCTAAAATTATTATTCTCTGTAAATGATGCCTTCCCACAGCGTTCCCTCTATCAGCATTTTTCCCATTGCAAAAGAAAGTCAGTTATTTCCAGGAATGTGAGGCTTAATGCTATTTATTTGAAACAGCAATATTTTAATAGTAAACAGTATTGTGCAAAATGGCTCTTATGATATTCTTGTTATTATTTTATTTTATTGGATTTAATTAAGAAAGAAAATATACTTTTCTGATGACCAAGGGGCAGAGGGGCATTTGCCATTAAATAAAATGATTTTCAAGCAAAGACAAAGTAAATAGATATGAAAACCAAAGTGGTTTGTTTCATATGCACTCAATTAAATTTAATCTCTGCCACTTTCAGCCAAACTTAGTCATTAATCACTTGATTTGTTTCAAATGTATACAAACCGTAGCTGTAAGCTCTTCAGATGTGTTGTTCTGCAGCACCTTGACTAAAATTATTACATTCTTCACCTAATTTTATTTAAAAAGATGATTTGTGTTACCTTGGTTTAATCTTGTTGCTTAGGTGCTTTCTTAGGTTTTTAAAAAAATGTATTTACTCTTTTGAGGTCCCTCAGTTATCTTTCTAGTATTTTCTATATCATTTGTCTTATGACCTTGGCATCATGCAGTTTACTTAATTGACAATAATATCTCAGTATAAGGGCTAAATTCATACAAAATGTTTATTAGAGTGAATAGTATGTTTTGTGATGAAAGTGATGCCATTTGATAAACTTTTCATTTCTATGAAACTTTTTCTATGTACAAAGAAAGAAATACATAAAATAACTATCTTTAGAAATTATTTTTAAAGTTGTATCTGTGAATTTATGAAGATTACACAATTTTATTTATTTTTTAGATTTTATTTATTTATTTGAGAAAGAAAGAGTGTGAGCAAGAAAGCACAAACAGGGGGAGTAGCAGAGGAAGAGGGAGAAGCAGACTTCCTGAGCAGGGAGCCTGATGTGGGCCTCTATCCCAGGACCCCCGTGATTATGATCTGTGCTAAAGGCAGATATTTAACCAACTGAATCAACCAGATGCCCCAAAGATTATAAAATTTTACAATCCTTTTGATACCTGACTTTTCTTGTGTAAACCTTTTTTGTTGTTTTTTTTAAGAGAAAATGTACGCTGTTAAAACCAACCATTTAAAAAAATTGGTCCAGGTAGTGGCAAACACTACTGATTGGAAATACGAACTACAGGTATTTAGAAAACATAGTCATTGTTTTCATGTCTGAGCAGAATTCTTCTTTTACTCAGCAACTAAAAGTTATTTACATAAAATACATATTAAACATTTGCAACAAGTTGTTTTGTTATTTTTTTTAAGATTCAGAAAAGCACATTTTAAAAATATCCATTTTAGATTGTGCTTTGCTATTCTCTTTTTAGAGATGTTGTATAGTTTTTCCTTTCCCAGAAGGTATCCTGGTGATTATATTTTATTTTGTGAGCATGTTAAGAGGCTTGCATATAGTCTGTGGTCTATGTTGCTGCTAAAAATACTGTAGCTTCTCAGTGAAAGAGGTCACAATTTGTATGCATGCTTAAAGACACAAACTAGAACTCTGGGAACCTTTTTGCTATGCTCCAAATACCCAGCTCCCTAGAAGACATTAACATATGTGTGTTCTTAAGGTGCCTCCAACAGCATACCAACCTGAACCTTCCCTTCTTTCATTATCACTCATCTCCAAACTTGAGTTCACCCTTCCTCCTCTTCCAAATCCAATCAGAGTTTATTATATGACCCTGTCGGCCTGAACGCTGAGGATTAATTTTTATCTTACTCAGTTTCAAATTTTGGATCATTCTATATATTAAATCTCTCTCTGATGGATTCTCTTGTTCATTTCTTTCTGACTCCAGTTTTTATCACCCCCATTGATATTTCTGTCTTTCATTGTCTGTATATTTATCTATAAAACAAAACAAAACAAAATACAAAAGCCACCCATCTTGCCACATCAGCTTTGTGCTTAAAGCAGTACAACTTCTTCCCAAAGCCTGCAGGATATGATCCATACTTTGTAGTATTGACAAAAGGCTGCTCATGTTTGTTTATCATCAGCCTGGCTAATATCCTGCTGCTGCTTTTATGCACACTGGCTGAGTCAGGTCTCTTTCAAGTATCAGGAAGCAGAAACACAATCGGATTACCTTAGAAAATAGGAGTTTATTTTCAGTGAAAGTAAGGATGATAGAAAATGGCCTGAGCTACCAAATAACCAGCGCTCAGAGAGAATGCAGCATGTTTCAGAATTTTGTGCATCTCTGGCCTCACCTCTCCTTGCAGCCCTGCCAAACAGCTGACCCCCAGCTCTGCTATCTCAGTCCTCTCCTCCCCCACCCAGCTCTGCTACCTCCCTTCCTCTAGCATTACAATGATGCTGCTAGTCTGAGTTTCTGTTTCTGCTTTTTCCATCGTGGGAACTAAACTTTTTGTTGTTGTTGTTGTTTTTGAATGCCTTCTCTCTAATATATCATCTCTTTCTTTTTTAAAAAAGAGATTTATTTATTTGAGGAGAGAAAGAAAGGGAATGGGGGAGGGGTAGAGAAAGAAGCTCTTCAAGTGGACTCCAAGTAGAGTGTAGAGCCCACTGAAGGGTTTGACCCCACGACTTCGAGATCATGATCTCAGCCGAAACGAAGAACCAGTCACTTAACTGACAGAGCAACCCAGGCTCCATTCTTGTCTCATAACTTCTACTTTCTAACTTCTCTCCATGCATCTTGTCAAAGGAACATTCTTGATGAAAGACAAGAAAAGAAAAAAAAAACTGACTTGCAAAAAATTACACTAAAGACTGGCTTAAAAAAGTACAAGGCATTTAAAAAATAAAAAATCACAAATTTCTACAGGGTATCCATTTAGCAACATATAGAATTGCTTTAAAAACTGTTCTGCCTTTGGTCCTAGTAATAAAACATCCAAGAATTTGTTATTTGGATGTAATAATAGATAGGAATAAAAATGTATGCTGACAATAATACTATCAACTATAAGTAACTTTTATTGAGCATGTACTATGTGTCACACACTGTGATATTATCTTATGTATTTTCGTTTGAACAGCACAAACTGTATAATACTATAATTTTCCAGATTTTACAAATGACAGACTAAGTTGCAGAAAAGATAATTAGCAAATTATCTTTTTTAGTGTTTAAATGTTGATAACAATATTTCAAAATTTCAAAGAAGTAAACTTAACCTGCATATTTAACATTAAGTAAGAAATAGAGCAAGAATATTTATAGTACTTACAGTTTAGAAACAATTTCAGTGTGTGAAAAGTAGCAATTAAATAAAGCATAAATAATTAGATATTTATATAGGTAGATATGTAGATGTAGATAGGCAGCTTGCTTGATAAATATACTATATTCCATTAAATGTATTCTCTCCAAGAATATACAATGTCATCGATTGAATGTACAATGTGATTTGATTATCTAAAGCATAATACTAAGCTATGTATACATCACTATGCCTATATAACAGGCTGAGTTACAGACCAAACTGTTAACTACAGCTGTTTTTGGGTGGTAGCATTATACATACTTGTTATTTTCTATGCATAGCAAATTCTTTTTACATGGAAATGCCTGTACATGTGTTATGTCTATAATGAGATGTTGAATTAGATTTAAATATCATATTGTGTGTGGGGGGAGTGTTTATATGCATTTTTAACAGATACATTCTATAGAAATGATATTTGGTATCCATATTGAAATAGAAGTGATAAACTGCAAAAGTTCTTACTAGATTAGATAAATTGTCAGGAGGAAGTCTTAATGTAAACACACTTTTAGGTTGTTCTTTGGATAGAATATTTAAAAATTAAGAGCCTAGTGGAGCTGTGGCATAGAATAAGAATGTTTCTATTCACATAGCAAACGATTAGTCAACTTTATATGTAATGAAACATTTTCTATACAACATGTGTCCTTGTCATCACCGGTGAGGACAAGGTACTGACTAATGATTCTGGTTTCATATTCCCAAACAATTGAAGAACAAAGTAACAATCTTGAACATAGACATGTGGGAATATTTATCCAAATGACATTTGGCAATTTTAAGGTGATTTCTTGAGGCTGGCATAAATGAATTCTAGGATATTGGTTTATGGTTTGTTTGTATTTTAAAGATTTATTTCTTTGAGACAGAGCAGGGGAGGGAGTAGAGGGAGAGGATGAATCAGACTCCCTGCTGAGCAAGGATTCCCAACAATAGAGGGCTAGAGTCCAGGACTCCAGGATCATGATCAGAGCTGAAGGCAGATGCTTAACTGACTGAGCAGTCCAGGTACCCCATTTTGGTTTATGGTTTTTAAACAGTGTGTACAGTATTTCTAGAAAGTTACATTCTTTCCAGGTTGCCATCATATGCAGAATATAATCCATGATGTGTTGGGGATCATGCTATATCACCAAGAAAGAAACCATGTGGGACTACTGGATATTTAGGAATTGGAGCACACCCTTCATAAATTCCAACCCTGAGACTTCTTTAAACCTCAGGGAGCTAAGTATTAGTAAATAATTATTATTACAGCTGCAACTGAAAAAAAAAAAGCAAAACAAAAATTACATCAAATCAGCTTTCCTGACATCAAAATTCTCTGTGTCATTAGGTAAAAATCTCCAGTTCCTGAACTATGGAAGAAAATAATTCTACTGTCAAGTATAAACCTTTCCAGGACAGACATCATTTATAACTTCAATTTTTCTTTTTAGTTGTGCCTTTTCATTGAACTTTTTCAAATTTTCACATTTAAATTATGTGAACCATATTTGTATATAAAACATAGGTAATTTTTTTTAACCAAAACTCTGACAGTGCTAAGATAATAATTGGCTTGCTGATTCTTCAACTCCTACAACAACCTGTAATTTACTAACCCTGTGGATTTTTAATATTGAATTCACATAGGGGCCCTGGGTCCCTCATTTGTTTGGGTGGATAACTCTTGATTTCAGCTCAGATCATGACTCAGGGTTGTGAGACATTTTATAAAATGTCGCAATTGAGGACTCAGGCAGGTGTGTCTATCTTATTTCTGCATCTGCAGTAGCCAAACCAGTGACTAATGAAAGAAGTACAGGATATTTGTTTTATTGAAACAACATATGAAAAAGACATAAATGAATTAAATGACCTTTAAAATATAGAATGCTATGGAGAGATCAATAAAATATACTAAGTGCATACTATGCATTCTATTTTTATTTTGTTTATCCTCTATTTTGCCAAAGACTTTGTCATGGTTTGTTCCATATTGTTCTTTATCATCTTATTCATAACTTTAAGGTATTAAATTTAAGTATTTAATGTTGCACTAATACATTTTATCCAACTTAATAGTATCAATGTAGAACATGCCTGTCAAAACTCTAAGCTTCTGAGAGTCTTTGGACCAGTGGTAAAGAACTTCTATAAATTCTAAAAAGAATGTTAAAAGAGAACACAATAAAGAAAAGTTTGGAAGATATATGCTTCATAACTGGTGGTGGTTATGAATACTTAAATGCTTTCTACATGGAACAATGGAGCGAGAATGGATATTGGCTAATAATATAATATAATATAATATAATATAATATAATATAATATAATATAATATAATATTATCCATTAGCTAATTCTTGCTAAAAATTCTGCTCATGACTTCATTTATTCAGATTTTTTGACTTTTTAGAAACATGCCAAAACAAACATAGATAAATCAATTATCCTATAGGGAAATAATTGATTATGATCAAGATTTTAAATCAATTATTATATTTAATTATATAACAACCTATCTATAAGCAAAATAATATCATGCTCTATTTATTTTCCAATTTCTTTTATTATGGAGTAGACTGAGAATATCACAATTATATCCTTTAATACTTTTCAACTTTATTTTCCACCACATCATTCTATAAGCTATAGTTGTACTGATTATTACACTTTCCTAAATGTAGTAAACATGATCTAATTTCTCAGGTTCTTATGTCTTTGTACATCCTTTTCTAGCTACTTGGAATATCTTTTCCCTCTTTTTTGACATCATTCCTTTTTTAAGCACATGATGAACCATAAAAATAAGTAAGAGAATCTGCTTTGAATGAATGAATAAGCTTTACAGATCTCCTGTACAACATTGTATCCAAAGTCAAAAATAATGTACACTTAAATATTTGTTAAGTAGGTAGATCTCACATTAAATGATCTAAATTATTAAAAATATTAAAATAATATTAAAAATGAGGTACATGTCTGATTGGGCAGGACTACCTTGGCTATCTCCCTTTGATTAGTTTAAAATTATTGATTAGTGGCCTTAATTATATTTGCAAAATTTCATTTTTTCCATATAACCTAAACTATCATGGAAATGAAATTCCATCCAATTCTGTCAACACTCAAAGAGAGAGAATTATATAGGACATGAATACCAAGGACATGACTCTTAGTGCCATCTCAAGAATGCTGTGTGGCACAAATGAGTCATTTAAAAACTTGTGTTTATATACTATTTTATATTCCTGTAGGATGTGGTATCTATCTCTAAGAAAAAGCAATCACTTTGATGTTGTCCTGTCTTTAGGCCGCTATGGTCTATCGCCCAAAGAACTGTTTGATGTGCTCCTAATATCTCAACTTGGAAAGAAAATCCAACTTCTTTGGGTGGGGAAACTAACAGAATGAAAGTACTCCAAACTTACCTCTTTTGAACAGAGTGGGAGGAATAAAAGTGTACTATTTTGTTAGATGAGAGTCCAGTATTTAGGATTGACAGATATAAGCAATAAAAGGATACATATATATATATAATCTTTTTGTGTATAACTAATTACCTTAACTTGTATCGATACACATACCAAAAAGACTGCAAGGTTAACAACTGAGCCACCCAGGTGCCCCCATGACTGCAAGGTTTTAAAGAAGAAAATGTGCCTCAATCATTTTTATCAAAAAGAAAAAAAATATATATATATAAACTAATTTCATTTTCTATCCACTCTTATAAATATTTAGTCTCTTCATAAAAAGGGCTTTTTTTATTTTCCCTCTCTTATCCTCATTGAATTATCCTCATTAAATGCTTGGGATATAAAATAAAGTAAAAGATTTGTGAGTGAATGAAGAACACAAGATGATGTTGGTTAATATTGAATTTTATTGGTGTCTCAGTTAGCTAAACACTGCAATATGGGTGTTATTGACCCATTGACAGTGTAGTTCTTCATTTGTGTAGATCTTTGCTATACATTGCGTGCTATTGAGTATATTTATACAGGTTCAATGAAAGCCAAAACATATTCGCCCCTCCTGCCACACATACACTCATCATTGTGATAACCAGAAATATACTTGTACATTTTCAAATACGTCTGAGGATTCAGTATCAAGAACTGTGAATGTAGTGGTTCATATAAGGTAATGCTGTCTAGGTGATTTAGACACATTTAAAAAATGTGACTATGTATGAATGAATATCAAGAGTATAGGAAGACATAGAGATATGTGGTTCATCAAAATAAACAAGTGGTGTGAATTACAGTTTCAAACACATGTGAATATAAGTTTCTGTTAAGAAATTCTGAGGGGATAGTTTTATCTTTTACTCTACAAAAAGCCAAAAAAGAAAAACAACTTTTTTCTCACCCAATTATTTCTCCCTGCAGGACAGACTTCCCTGCCTCTCCTAAGTTTAATTATTAAGAGATTCCCCTTCAGATATTATAACTTAATACAGAAATCTTTTGTACAATTTTTCACTGGGCTCTTCTTGCTGGCATATGGTCTATTAAAATTCAGGCTCTAGGCCATCAGATGTCAGTAATACCACAGGGCAAATGTTATTTACAAGTGTGGTTTTCCCTATGAATGAGCATTTTCTTGACAGCTCTGGCCTCTGTAGGCCACAAAATTGTATTTTTTAGTTATTCTATGTAGATCAGAGAGTTTTAGCCGAGAGTTAATTTGATGTTTGGCAGAAATTAAATCCAGTAACATTTATATTTTGAGACTTCTGATTGTGTAATTCATTTCTTTGTTAGAGAAGGGTATTTATTAAATCTATGATGCTGTAAATGAGTATTTAATTCAAAATACTTTGTAATCGTAGGAGCTAGCATTACAATAAGGAATATTTATTATGAAATACTTAATAACACTGGCTTGTTCTCTAAATAAGATATTGTTAATTAGAGTGAATAATAAAGGGATACCTGGGTGGCTCAGTCAGTTGGGCTTTGGCTCAGGTCATGATCCCAGGGTCCTGGGATGGAGCCCCACCTCAGACAACCAGCTGGGCATGGAGCCTGCCTCTCCGTTGGCCTGCCTGCCTTCCCTCACCTCACCTTTGTACTCTCTCTATCAAATAAATAAATAAAATCTTTGAAAAAAACGAATAATAAAGCTAGGCTTTGAAATTTTACTTTTATTTAAATTATTTGCTCTGTACATTTTGCCTGCTTTTAAGAATCTCTCTCTCTCTTTTTTTAAGATTTTATTTTAATTAGGATGTAGTTGACAGAGAGGGAGAGAGAGAGCAGGAAAGTCCAGGGGGGAGCAGGAGAGGGAGAGGGAGAAACAGGCTCCCTGCTGAACAAGGAGCTCCATGCAGCCTCAATCCTAGGATCCCAGGATCATGTGGTCACTTAACCCCAGGCCCTCATTTTGTCTGCTTTCTACAGCTACACACACACACACACACACACACACATGCACACACACACACACACACACTATTGTTAAAACAAAATAATAACAGTAACAAAACCTCCACCATTTGAATATTTAAAACTTTTCATTAAGCAAGATAGGTGACATGTTTAAAATAAAATGAAATTGCAGCATTTCTAAAATATGTTGATGATAAAATCATATATCTGAAATCCTAAGGGATACATTAAAAAAAAAAAACCAGAAAAATTTATAGCACTGAACAACTTTACCAATAAGATGAAAACACTAAAATAAATAAATTACATACCCAGTTCAAAAACTAGAGAAATAAAAACAAAATAAAAATTAAAAAGTATGGTAAGGA
Source organism: Spilogale gracilis (assembly GCA_004023965.1). NCBI lineage: Eukaryota > Metazoa > Chordata > Mammalia > Carnivora > Mephitidae > Spilogale > Spilogale gracilis. Next base: position 183,212 of record PITA01000768.1, on the reverse strand, counting down.
AATAATAAACACAAAAACTATTTAGGTAGAAAATAGAAAAAGAGTAGAGCTAATAACAGATTAACATGCTGCTTTCTTAAAAGAATTTATGAAAGAGAGGATCACAAATTGAGATTAAGAAAAACACAGGAAAAAATAAAGAAAAACAGGAGAAAGCACAAAAATGCAAAATAACAGGTGACAAGGGGAATGATATTGGAAATGTAAAATATTTTAAAAATTATATCATCTAAGGTCAATTTGCATAATTCTGTGCCCAAAAAAACATAGAAAAAATAGATATTTGCATAAAGAAGTACAACTGCTAATCCCAACTCTACCAAAAGTATAGAGCTTAAGATTTCCTTACAATAAATATAGAAAATTTTCAAGGATATAACTTCACTAAAATAAAAGGGCCAGAGTCAGAAGGTTTCATAAGGGAACTCTACCAAACTTCCCAAGATCAGATTTTTCAAATATTCTATAAGTTACTCTATAAAATTGAAAATGAAATTACTTGCTTAATAATTATTATTATTGTGAAACAAGTGTATAATTAATATATAAACTTCAAAGAAAGGAAAACCACACACACAGACACAAATCAGTTCCAATAGGAGCTATACAGGATTATTACCATGAGTTCTAAACATTGTCTTTGAATTTTTAATAAAATATTGAGATAACAAGATTGAAAGCCTAAGAGAACTTATTAAAAACATACTAGAATGAGAGAATTTTGAATATAAAATAAATACGCAATTTTCTGTCATGACATGAAAAAGCAACAGAAATGGAAGGGGAAACTGTATTCCACCTACTAAGTCAACTAAAATGATTAAGCATTTAATACTACATTCAGTAATAAAAGCTCAGGACTTACATAAAAAGGTGTAAAAATTCTATTGAATACTTAAAACATGACATAAATAAAAATTCTGTATTTTGGTATAGGAGGATCTTATAGAAATATCTATTATTCTAAAATTAATATTTAAGTCCCATTCTATTTCAATTAAAATCTAACAGAGTTTATCTTCTAATTATATAAAATTATTTAGAAGTTTATTTGGAAGAATAAATGCTCAGAAATAGACAAAAATGAAAACAAACTGCATAGGGAAATCAAAATCTTTTTTTTAATCAATCAATGGTGCAGAAAAAAAAGAAACTTCAGAAATTGATCCCTATGGATATGAAAATTGATTAATGAGAAGTATGGGAATTGAAATTAGAAGTGGATGGAATATTTAGTGAATCATGACAGCTTTTGCAGTTCTCTACCTGCTACAAAATGAAAGTAGGCACTTATATACTATATACAGTCTCTATCAATTACATTACTAAATATGAAAGTAAAACTATAAAAAAGTAAAACCTAGGAGGTTATATAACTTAGGGGACTGGAATAGTGGTCTAGTAATTAAAATTTATATCATACACATTTTTATACAGATATATATCTGTAAATATATATTTTATATATAGAAAATATGTGTGTATTATTTATATATATGAATATATATGTTTATCTGAATATATATATTAAATGTACAATTGAAAGCTTCCAGAAAAAGATAAAGTGAACAGGAACTGATATATTGTGAAAAATATATTTGTAATGGAAAGACAAAGTACTAAGTACTAAAATCTGGATACCAGCCCTTTGTCTGTAGTGTCATTTGCAAATATCTTCTCCCATTCTGTTGGTTGCCTCTTTGTTTTGTTGACTGTTTCCTTTGCTGTACAGAAGCTTTTTATTTTGATGGTATCCAAGATCTATAAAGAACTACTCAAACTCAACACCCAAAAAGAAGATGAACACATCAAAAAATGGGCAAGAGACATGAAGAGGCACTTCTCCATAGAAGATATACAAACGACTAACAGACACATGAAAAAATATTCATCATCACTAGCTATCAGGGAAATTCAAATCAAAACCACACTGAGATACCACCTTACACCACGCAGAATGGCCAAAATTAACAGGTCAGGAAACAAGTGTTGGAGAGGCTGAGGAGAAAGGGGAACCCTCTTACACTGTTGGTGGGAATGCAAGTTGTTGCAGCCACTTTGGAAAACAGTGTGGAGATTCCTTAAAAAATTAAAAATAGAGCTACCCTATGACCCTGCAATTGCACTACTGGGCATTTACCCCAAAGATACAGAGGTAGTGAAAGAAGGGCCATATGTACACCAATGTTCATCGCAGCAATGGCCACAATCGCCAAACTGTGGAAAGAGCCAAGCTGCCCATCAACAGATGAATGGATAAAGAAGATGTATATATTCCATGTATACAATGGAATACTATGCCTCCATCAGAAAGGATGAATATCCAACTTTTGTAGCAACATGGACTGGATTGGAAGAGATTACGCTGGTGAAATAAGCCAAGTAGAGAAAGTCAACTATCACATGGTTTCACTTACTTGCAGTGCATGAGGGGTAACCTGGAGGACAGTGGGAGAAGGAAAGTAAATGGGAAGTAGGGTAATCCAGGGAGAGAAAGGAAACAACAGAGACTTTGGACACAGAAACAAACTGAGGGACTTGGAGGGAGGGGGGTAGGGG